>PVIR01017369.1:0-35023 GCA_004026965.1 Petromus typicus | reverse complement strand
CACAAGCTTTGAGGCATGTGAAAAGTTGACCTATCTTTTTAAAACTGTGTTTTACTCACCAAAGTAGACTTCAATATTAACAAGCACATTTCTTCTACTTCCTGTATATTATTTCATAACTGAGAACTACATATTTGTGCAAATATTATAGGTTAATAATTATTATATAATTTAAATTGCTCCCTACCTGCAGTGATGCGTGCATCCGTGTGTGTTAAATTGAGAGTGTTCTTATTTGACTCTTTAATTCTACTTTAGGATAAAGTGAACCTTCTGATTCTATGACTTCTGAATCATACTGGCTATACTTCGATTTTGCTTCGTTTCCCTTCAGCTTGATTTATACACCAGGTAGCGTGTTTTATGAAGAACAGCACAAGAAAAAGCTATCAGTACATTTTTTATTGGTGCTTTGTCAAGCTTTCAAGGAAGGCCTGGAGACAAATAACTAAGTGGAGATTTGAAGTGATCAATGGGTTTGCTTTCTGAAAAAATAGTTATTATTAACTAGGGTTTGGCTTAGAATCTGTCTTTTGGACTTCTATCATCACTACCAATTAGCATCAGTAATTTCAGGCAAACACACCTGCACTGTTGATATTCTGCCCTTTACTTTGTTGTGGAAGTACATCAAAACAAAGTTGTCTTGGAAAGGTTTTAATGACATCGTGGGGCAAGTAAATAAAATACTACAATGAAAAGACACCCATGTCCTTAAAAAGTGTTCTGGTGATCTAATTCTATCACTGCATACAGTTGTCTGGAGCAGTAGTCATCAACATCTTTGGGGCCAGGGACTGGTTTTCTGGATGGCAGTTTCTCCACAGACCGATAATGGGATAAAGAGTTCAAAGATGACTCAAGTGCATTACATGCGTTGTGAACATTATCTCGATGATTGTTACATTATAATACATAATGAAATAATTACACTACTAACTGTAATACAGAGTGGAAGCCCTATGCTTGTTTCCCTGCAATTAGATGGTCCCTGGGAGAGGGCCAATGGGAAAGAGTGGAAATCGGAGTTTTTCAGGATACTCCGTACTCACCATGACCTGCCAGCAGGCGCAGCTTGATACTTGTTTCTCATTTGAAGGCTTCAATATGAGCCTACAAGTAACTGATTTATTACCATGTCTGTTGATGTCGGTGTGTACGTACGGCCTCACCCCATGGCTAACGTCGCTGCCTCAGCTGCAATCATTAGACCTTAGACTCTCATAAGGATGTAAAACCTGGATCCCTGATGTGTGCAATTCAAAGTAGGGTGGGACTCCCATGAGAATCTAACAACCTGACAGGAGCCAGAGGGTGAAATTTTCATAGCTCCCTGCCACTCAGCTTCTGCCACCCAGCATGGTTCCTAAGTGAGGGTTTAGACACTGGTCTAAAAGGGGTAAAAGTGTACTGGACACAACTCTGAATTTTATCCCTATTATATCATGTGGCTATGAATAAAATTCAGTATGCTTTTAACTTTTGCATCTACAGAACCAGAGCAATAATGCCATCATGTATTTTAATGAAAAACAAATAGTATGGAAAATTTGAAAATTATAATATTATTTCTTAATTTATAACTAGTGGTTATGACCACACATGAGTATTTTTTTTTCACACATGAGTATTTTTAATTAAACATTATTTAGTTAAGATTTTGTTTCAATATTGACTTTCATTACCATTGTTACTCCCTGGCTGAGGATTATGTTTCTCATTTGGGAATGTACATAAATTCTTCTTCATATAAAAGGCAAGTTTTATGAAATATGTAGTTATATTCATATTCCATATGATATATATGGAATATATATGGAATATATATATATATAATCCCTTCCTACAGTTCAGAGATGATTATAGACATTTAGATCTGTAAAATAACTTTGAAATTATTTTGTGTTTAGTCACTAATTTTAGAGATGATAAAACAAAGACCAGTAGAAACTTAGTGATAACACCATAATAACACAGTATTAATAAATCACTTTTCTGTGGACTGCTTTTCTACCTTTACTACCTTCCAGTTTGATAAGAAAATTCAAGTTGATTTGCATTCTTCTTTCCCAATAAACATGTTGGATGCAAAGATTTATTTCAGCCAACTGTTTATAGAAATATAATATTAGGACAAATCACCATAGCAACCCAGAGTTACAAGCAGGCAATAACAATAAAATATTGGCACATCTAAAATCAACCTTTGATACAGATAGAATATAATTTGTGAAACAAGCATAAGTTTTCAATGGCTCTGATAAAAAGCGGTCTACTGTCCAAAACTGAAAACTTTTATAACTAAACTGAACAGTATCACTCAAAATAAAATCTTAAAAAGTATAGGGCCAGAGATTTAGCTCACTGGTTCCGGCGCCTGTCTCACAAGCACAAGGGCCTGGGTTCGATCCCTGGTAACCACATACCATACTGGGCGTGGAGACTCACACCAGCAGCAATCAGTACCACATACCACAGTGCCGGGCGTGGTGGCTCACGCCTGTAATCCCAGCCCTCGGGTGACAGAGGCAGGAGGATTGCTGTGATGTGAGTTGGAGGCTGAGCTCAGGGCCAGCCTGAACCACAAAGTGAGACCCTGTCTCAAAGAAAAGAAAAAAAGTAGATAACATTTATTTAGTTGCATTGAAGTTATTTTATACTTGGAAGTAACAAAGAAACTAAATTAGTGTCCTTGCTCAAATATTTTGATGATTTTGTTAAGAACTGGAGCCCATATATAGAGAGAGAGATATACTAATATCTAATATATACTAGATATACTAATATACTAATAGTAATATATCTATATATTTTCATTCAGGAAATTCCTAACTCTCACTAGATGGCAGGAATGGAGTGTGCTAAATGGACAGAGTGTGTAGAAATCTCTAGTTCTGTAGTATGAGGACACAGGAAGAGCATTGTACTTGCTGACAGTCACTATCACCTAAGGAAGAAATGCTGTTAAAAGGGAAAGCCCACTCCTTGACCTCTCCCTCCTGCTTTTGTTCTCATTTAAATGATTTAATTACATGTCAGACTGAGGTTTCCCAGCTTACTCTTGCTGGCTGGATTTGGGAATTATAGACATGACCAGACTTTCCCAGACTGTCTCCCTGGGAAAGCTGGGATCCCAGGAGATTCTCAGGAAGGATTTCCAATCTGTTTTCACAGTTTGGAAAATGATGCCCCTTTCAGCTTCTCCTGGAAATGTACAGTATATGTCAGAATACTAAGATCACTTGAATGGATTTAGAAGTATTTTTTGAGAGTCAAAATGTGTAGTGAAACAGCTACTAACTCAACTCTGTGGTGAAAATTGGATTTTAAAGCAGCTTCTATCACTCACCAGTCATGTGATCTAGGTACATTGTATTTTTTCTGGTAACAGGAATCAAACTCAAAATTTTACACATACCAGGCAGACACAGGACCACTGAGCTACATTTGCAGGCCTGATACAGTATTACTGTCTTTATGTCTCAATCTATAGATGTACAAAATAGAGATCATAACAGAAGGGACTTCACACACAATGAGTGATCTATAAAGTTTCCTGATATTTTTAATGGTTATTTCTTCTAACCCATATTTCATCTACAATTTCATAAATTTATGTGGCAGTGGAAGTTTTTCTCAGAGTATCTTCTAACATCTTAAAGTCATGCAAAGTAGATGAAATGCAGTTTAATAAATTTCTTGCTGTGGGCTGGGGATTTAGCTCAGTGGTTCTGGTGTCACCATGGTAAATGCAAGGTCCCAAGTTCAATCCCTAGTAACCACATAACACAATTCTGGATGTGGTGACTCATGCCTATCAACAATCAGTACCACACACTACAGTGCCAGGCATGGTGGCTCATGCTTGTAATCCCAGCACTTGGGAGGCAGAGGCAAGAGGATTGCTGAGTTTGAGGCTAGCCTGGACTACATAGCAAGTTCAAGGCTAGCCTCAATCTACAAAGTGAGACCCAGTCTCAAAAGAAAAAGGAAACTTTTTGCTAATGATTCAAAGTGATTAATTCCTTTATCTGACTCTTGCCAGTACTCAGTGATAACTATTTGCCTCAGCTTGTCTTTTATTGTCTAGTTTACATGAAGTTCCTAAAATTATGTTTGTGATTATCCATAGTAATAATTAGTGTCAGATAAAACAATTTAGTTGAAAAAATGGATTTTTCAAAATAGTGGCAGGAATATTACCAGCTACATATGGCCCACAATGTAAGGGAGCAGTTGACACACTGCAGTTGATCAGCTAAGTCCAACCCACAGTCTCTTTTGTAACTTAAGTTTTATCAGAAAACAGCCGGGCTCATTCACTTAGGTATCATCTGTGCTTGCTTTTAGGGTGTTGCAAATACCATATGATCCATAAAATCTAAAATATTTTTTCTCTGGCTCTCAATTATTTTTTATCAAATTTGCTGGACCTTGATTTTATTCTTTCCTTTCTACTTTCCTTAAATTATGCTGTCACCAAATCCTTCTCTGGTATTCTTGAAGGGTACAAGATACTGTTTTAGATACTGCTAGATATTAGATCCTGTTTCACTTATAGTGATCTCAGGGTCTTTTTCTCACATTGAAATTTAAGATCTGTAGATTTTCCTGTTTTAAATGTGCTAAATACTTATCAGTGGGCATTACAATCATATTTCTTTGTAGAAATTTTTTCTTGACTCCAAAAAGTATAGCCCTGCTCTGTACATTGAGGTATCATCAAAAAAGTTACTGAAAAATTTTAGATGAAATGGTTAAGCAGATCATAAAATTCCAACTTTTTAATATTCTATGAACTCTTGTGTTTGAATGACAACTTAAAAGTTACACATAATTTGATGTACTTTAACAAATGTAGTGTTGTATTAGTGATTGAGAGTATTTCTATAACCTGTTTACCTAAGTACCCAGTGTATTATTTAATTTCAAAAATACTTTTGCCCTTGCAGTGAGATGCAATTAAATAAATATCTTGAGGTGGAGAAGTGGTGGTTCTTAAGTAGTAGAATAAAGAAGTATCAATTTGGCCCTGTAGACATTTCTACTCTCTCACACAGAACACAGGCAACACGTGCTTCTGATGACAAGTGGTGTATGGCGATTTTTCTCGGAACTGATATAAAGAAAGTAGTAGCAGGAATCCCAAGAACGAGGGTTTTGAAGCATTGGAAGCATTTTTAGACAAAATAGGAAAGTTGGCAAAGGTAAAGAAAAAAATGACTATAGGGAAATATCCACAGCGCAAGTGCAGAGAGAGTCAGAGAGGGGAAGGGACGGAGCACAGAGCTGCTGAAAACATGAATTCCAGCGAGAAAGCTGAGGTCAAAGCCTGCTCAGAGTGAATGTAACAAACCCAGATCTGTGCTTAAGACAACATAAACCATGGTGGAAAATTCTAGAACATCGTTTGCAAATACATTCACTCATTCTTTAATTCTAAGGTATTTTATCCCCATTTTAAACATAGTGATGCTGACATTCTTGTCAAATTTCCACAGCTGTCCCCATTGTACTTTATCAGTACAGGGTATAGTGTAGGTATACTGCAGTGTAGTATCAGAGTTACCATACACTATCTAAGTGATGTGTAAGACAGTATGCATTTTGTTTCAATATGTGGATTTCGTATTCTACTGAACAAATGTTTAAATGTGTATTTCATCTTTAGTTCCATGTTTTTCACCAGAAATATAACACATTGATGAAATGAAGAAAATTCTTTCTCTGTTCCACAAGGCTTATTGGTTTCCTTTTAAAATACATGGCACCAAAACTACTACAGAAACATGGAAAGAACATTCCTATCTAATCAAAACCAATGACATTCTGAAGGCAGCAGGGATTAAACAGGATTAGTTTTGTAAATGGGAATTATCTGAAAACTTTCTAATCAACAAAATATAAACTTTTAAAGAGAATATATAGATATTACAATGATTTTTAAAAATGCAAGTCATCTGTTATAGTCATTGTAAAACCTTCTAGCAGTGAACAAATTAATTTTTTTTATTGTAAGAATGTAGCCAGAGCTTTTTGAAGTCCTATTTACTGTATGCTGGCTTTACTGTTCTCTCTTCAATATGATGGATATTAAAACTGTTCAGTCTAACTTTAATTTTCCTCAACATTAAAAATAAACTTCTGCTAAAATAGCAAACCTTTGACTGCTGAGCCTTAGAAAGCTTCATTAAGAAGAAAAGAAGAATCACAGTGAATTTTCTTTACTTAATGAGACTCTAGGATATTCATTCTGAAACTAGCAGATACTAAAAGCAAGAATCTAAAACCTGTGAGCTAAAGTTACCCTGCCACGAATTTGTTTTTGACAAAAATCTTGTTAAAGGTTAAGGTTTCATCTCTATAAATAAGAATCTAACTAAACTAAAAATCTTATCCAATGTCATTTGCAATCTAACTACAATTTTAGTGCAAACATTGGAACTTTCTGGAGATGTAACAAATTGCTTTCAAATTTCTAAGAGATCTGTTATTCACAAATTCAATATATCTGGTAAATAATGATGCTACGATTTAGGAAAATAATTTATGAGTACTATTCTCCATTGTGAAGGATGTAGCCATTACAAGTGGATAAAGGGAGGAAAAAGGAACTACTGACTAATTTGAAAGCTGTGAAGAGAACAATCATCGTAAAAGTAAACTTACATAGTTATATGCTCTTTTAAATACTGTTATTTCCCTTTCATCTCATAAATCTCTGATGAGAAATGAGAACACCATAAATAGTACATAGTTATGAGTATCATCTCCTAACCGGAGAAATCCAAACTCAAGCAGTTTAACTGACCCCAGGTAAAAAGAGCAGCATTTGATGACAGGATTTAACCCCCAGTTCTATAGCTATACCAGCCAATTTTACACTACCATACAAAAAAAAATCTGATAGAAAGAAGCAATAAAATCTTCTGTATGTAGTAAAAAAATTGTCATTACTTCTGTATCTTGGCCAAAATTAAACACTTCAGTAGAAAGTTTTACCAAGAAATTACTCAGTGAAGAGTTTTCATATTAAAATATACTTTCATGTTATTGCCCACAAGCCATCTCAATATGTTCTTTTGGAATGAAGTAAGCCACACACTAAGCATTAAATAATAACTATAAAATATAGTGAAAAATCACTGATTGGTCTCAAAATTGAAAATATTTTTCACATTAACTATTATAAATGACTTAATATTATCAATTTTTAATTACCTCCTCTTTAAAACATAACAAAATACAATGTTACTACCAAATGGACAATGAAAGACAGGATTCAACTCTCAGAAAATTTTCTCCCAGAGAAATACTAAGACATACTAAAGAAAGAGTTTTTAAAATATCATCCAATTGTCTCTGCCAATAAAATAGGGTTATTTGTCCCAGTCTGATAACTCCCACCTCTGAGACCAATGGTCATTCATGCTGTCAGCATACTGAATTCCTACCTTCCATCCTTCTCATTACTATCTCCATCTACTGTGTCCTGGACTGCTGGTGTTTGTCTCTTCTGTGATTCTTCTAGTCTGTAGAATTCTTGTTGTGATATACTCTCCCTTAATTGAACTTGACCTTGGTTGCAGATAGGTGGCTTTCCAACTAATGCCAACAATCTGTCTTTTCTGGGGTTTCAGGAAAAGTTTCTGTTGCTGTTATTGTTTAGTTCTTATTATTCTTTAGCACATGTTTGCAGTACATAATAATTACATTCATCATGAGAAACAAGTACATATACATAATACACCTTGTTTATTTTTCAGCCCCTATCTCACTCATCCCTCCCTACTCCTTCCAACCATGGTCCCTTTCTCATGTGCAAAAGTCTATCTCTCTATTTTTTAATTTAATTTTTAATCATATCTTAATTACTTTTCTCACTACTGAGACAAAATACCAGATACCCAAAGTCAAAGGAGGAATGATTAATTTGGCTCCCACTTTATTCAAGTTTATACCCATAATAAGTTGGCTCTAGGCAGGGCGACATAGCAGAGCAGCATCTCAGAGAAGAAATGGTTCATGGCAAGCAGAAGGCAGCAAAGCAGGAAGCAACAAGCTGCAACCTTCTTTTGATCCCTTACATCCCATTGAGGTTACTCACTCTTAGGTCAGGTAGCACTTAACTGAGGAGGAGGCAACCTCAATACTACTATCACATCATGAATCAGTCCTAGAAGCACATAATTGATTTCAGCCTCACACGCCCTAGATAAGCCACCTCTGAAAAGTTTGACTGAAAGAAGCCTTGAGGGGACATCTAGATACAAGCCATAAGACATATCTTCTCCCTACTCTCCCTTTCCTTCCTTGCATCTCTTTTCCCTTTTGAACTTGAAAACTACCTCCCCACTTCCATTATCTATTTTTTATTTGACTCTTTATACTTTGGGAGTTTCATATAAAATAAAGCATGCAAGATTTGACATTAGATGGCTGCTCATATTTTTTCCTGTTACATAAATTTGTGATTTATGGAGTACACTTAGATAAAGATACATGGATCTACTATAAATGCACTGTATCATGATTGGGGAATTTGCACATGTCAAAGCCAACTTTCTACAGCTTGCCAGTAAGGGACTAACAGCTGCTCCTTTCAATTTGTTAGTGGGGGACTAACAGCTGCTTTTCTAGGCTATTTCACAAGTATAGTGTAATACTTCATCAAAACACTTGCTCTGTTTTGAATCCTCAAGCCTTTGTCTGCAGCTCTGAATATAACTGAGGAAACTTGGAGCCAAAATATTCTTTGGTTTTCTTGTGCTTCTTTCTCAAACACACTCTGATATTTTCTTAAGTATAATTTGCCTACTAAAAAATGAAATATATCTGTTATTGCAACTAAATTTTTTTACTTACATTTCCCTTGTCTATATTGTATTTTTAAACTATTCATATTTCAGAAGAATTACATATTATTTTCATGCAACTATTTGAAAACACTTTAAAAAATCTTTGACACATCCTTAGTTTATGAAAATGGGAAGTACAAACTGTAAAAGCACCTCTCTTGTAAGCACATAGCAAATATATTTATTTAAACTTTTTTCAAGAAAAAAGCTATTAATGTATTGGTATTGTTTCAAGTAGAATGATGAATTTTCAAGAATGTATGAATTTTTTTAAGATTAATGGTTAGTAACTTTAAGATTGATTCTCCACTTGTTTCTCAGTCTGTTGTTTTGGTCCAAGTATATGGAAATAAAAACTTAAAGACTAACTCCAATAATTCAAGAGTCCATTATAATAGTACTAACAGTTATTCTTATAAAATTGTTTTTAAAAATAAAACATAGATATTTTTACTTCTAGGATGTCATTTAATAAGAGTAATAATGTATCATATATTTTGTATGTAATATGTTTAATATAAGACTAAATAATAAATTAAAATTTCATATATTTTGCATATAGTTAATCATAAATAAATTAACAAAACTAAGTCCACTCTACAATCATTTTTCTATGCTTATATTTTGAGTTCAAATGAAATGGATTTTGACACACTAGCAATAACAGGCCAGAATGTTTTATAAAAATACCAGTTTTTCCAGAAAAGAATCAGAACAGCTATTACTTAATGTGAGACTCAAACAGAAACACAAGATACATTTTCTGAGCAGGTGCGGCAGTTATAAGCATTATACAGCAGGTTTTTTCTTTTTGCTTCAGCAGTCTTGAGATTCTTAAAATGTTCCAGTTCTAAGTCTATAATTTGATAAGACTCTCAACCTCGATGTTCCAAATATGCTCCAATCAATAGGGCAGATCCCTGAAGAGGGTATCACAGTCTCATTAGGCTAAGAACACTAAGAAGCATTTCAATCAGTGATGGTCAGGGTTCATCATTCAGAAGATTGTAAATTTCGGTTAAAATTCACTGGATCTGTTGATTATTAGGTGACATCTGCTTCATGCAAATTGCTGGCTACAGAAGTGGCAGTCATTGCTAAGTTCTCTCGCACTTTGTAATTTAATGTATGTTTTAATGAAGTGAACAGGGCGATTCCTGACAGGCATCAGCAACTTTGAAACAGAATCTTCCAGATTTCTCATACAGTTTGAAAGTAATGAGATTTGTTCCATAAAGTGACAAAATTTATGCCATAAATTATCTTTTTTAAAAAGAGTGCTTCACAAAGCAGCATTTTTCATTTGTTGGGATCAGATTTTGTATAATTGTGTAATGGGACTTTTTTTGTATAAAAGGTAAACTGTGCTATATTTTCTTTGTTAATTTTTGCCCATTACCAAAGAAATGAAGTACCTAATGCCATGTGATCGGAAAGACGGCCACTAACTTAGCGTGCTAAGACTTAGCATCCACAATACAACCCACCGATTTATGTATTCATCCCTTTGGCTTTCAGCAGTATTCTCAGAGGGTTTTCTAGCAATCAAGTCTTGTTTTCAGAATATTGAAATGTGTTTTGTTGGATTTTATATTATAACTCATTCTTTAGGAAAATGAACATGTCTAAAATTAAGACTTTTTCCTGAGGAAAAAAATATATTAAATTCTCTTGTTTAATAAGTAAGCATTAAACTTGATACACGTCATAAAGTGAGACTACCTTTCTCTCAGGCTCCTGAACAGTTTTTGTCCGTGTCTTGTCCTAAATTTAGTTAACACCAGAATTCCTAGTAGAATAAAAGTCTGTAATCATCTACTGCTAGATAAACTAGTCAATAGAGCACTTGAAGATTGACTTCTCTGTGACCTACAAAACAAAAATTATGAATTTTAAACTACCTTCACAAAATAGTCTAGGTTCACTACTGTAAGATTGGAACCCAAATGGTTACTTCATGATTCCCTGTTAGAAATCTGTTCCCACCAAGTACCTTTTACAATATTTAAATAAAACACAAACATCTCATTGAGTCACAATCCTTTTCATGCATGATGAATATAGATGAAACTGCTAGAGGTCGACTCAATAAACAAGAAAACACAGGTTCTGCATAAATGAGTATTCATTTTACTTAGCAAATATTGATTGCATATTTACATGTTGAAAATCTTCGAAGAGTTGCAAATTCAGGAGTGAACAGTATATTACAAGAAATAGCTATCTGAGGATGTCAGATCAGAACAAATAATGAAGCAAAAGAAATGAGTCAGACCATTTCATGAACTGATCACAGATTTGATACAGTTTGGTGCATGATGAACAAGATAATGCAGGAAATGGATTACCTGGTCGTCTGGAAGACTTCCCTGGGAAGATGGCATTTGGCTTGCAATAGATGAGGTGTGATTAAGGCATAGAGAAAATGTTTTAATTTCTAAAATTTACAGTAAAATACATTTCCATTAGTCCTCCTCATAGACATGCCCTTCCCCTGCTTTGGTCTGAACACACTCACTCATCATTCTTACCACTTTCTGAAGCAATTCGGGAAAATCTCCATCATGGATATCTTCAGTTGTACCACCCAGGATGACTTGATGGCCTTAATTGTTACAGTTTATATCTAGTTATCCTCCCAAAGCCTCATGAGCTCATAGGTGGGGTTTTGGGGTACTCAGTGGATCATGGAGTCATGATACTCATTGCTCAATTTGTCCTTTGAAGCGTTATGGTAGCTGAATGTAATGTTGGGCTGAAGCCTGGTCGGAAGTGGTGAGTTGCAGGGCAGCTGGCCTGGAAGCACTATCTGTCTCTCACCTCTCCTGATGACTCTGTTTCCTTTCCCTTCCTTCCTTCCTCCTTCTTTCCTCCTTTCCTTGGTTCCTGAGTGGTTTTTAATAGTTTAACCATTCACAACTACTCACTATCAGAGACTCCTACTAATTTTTTTTAGTGAGTGTCTAATTTTGTAGGTCAAAAACCTTCCAGCAAAATCAAGTTCTGTACACTTTTATGGCAACCACCTCACTAACCAGATTACATTTTGAGAGGGGGAAGTCAATATTATTTTAAAATATAACCTTATGCTTTCAATTTTGTACTTCTAAATTTTCTTTCAGAAAGACTTCATTGGCTAAGTGAAAAATATTTCTTAGCTATTTTTATGAGCTGCATAATAACTATGGAGTTGCTGATGTTTACTCCCATCGTATGAATTATGAGAATATTAAGGCAGAGAATATTGACAATATAATTTTCTCAAAGTTCACAACGAGTAAGTAAAGCATCCAAGACTGGAAGCCAAGGACTAAATCTGTTGAGTGGTTGTTTTTAACCACAATGGCATAGTCACCCAAGACAACTAACTGACATATCTTGTTTCTAACTTTCTTTATTTAGAACCTCGATGTTATAGGAAAATTGTCATCCAAAAACTTAGCCATTTCCAATGTAAAATGAGTTCAAATACTGCTCTTTCTTTTGTCCCTTCAAGTTTGAAGCTATATGACAAACCTTACCTTCTAGGTACTCTCTGAACAATGTCCATAGTAGTTACCATGGAGCTGCTGACACTGGATATGTTGTCCTCTGGACACGAATATATAGGCAAGTTTTCTTTTACTTAAAATACAAAATAGATATATATTGTCTATGACCAGGTGGAAAATGATGCAACCAAGCTGCAGTAACATGTTCTAAGCATCCTAATTTGACCCTCAGCAATGACCATGTTATTTCCCAGTTCTCACAAAGAATATATTTGACAATTTTTCTGGAATTATTCAATTGTTCTAGAAACCTAGTTCTCACACTTCTTTTCCATTTTAAAAAAGTTATGGAAATTTTTGCTTTTTTCAAAATTCTGGTATCCCCAGTTCTAAAGTAATCATTTAAAAATCACAATGACTTGGCAATTTCAGATTCAAGGTTTTCAGAATAAGCAAATGTGTATTGTCCTGTTTCCATTCTAATATCAAAAAAGTAAATTTGAATTCTATTTACCTAAACCAGGATTTAAGACTCTCACATTGTTCTGTTCATATCATCCATCTATCTATCTATATCTATCTATCTATCTATCTACCTGCATATGTGTGGACTTAATGTCCAAGTAGCATATTGCCTAACCCTGCTTAAGTGATACCATTATTAACATGCAGTGGAGGGAGGGGCATGGATAAAAATCAAGAGGAGAAAGAGTGGTAGTGGTCTCAGAGCTGCTAAGATTTGCAAAGGGAGAGGCTTGGACAAGCCAGCAAGGACTGAAAAGAACTCTTTTGGGGTCAGTGTGTTACATCTGACTAAGGGTAGAACTGAAGCAGAGAAACCTGCGGAGGCTTGAGATATGAGAAAGTGAACTGATGTAAAAATAGATGATTTGAAGAAAAAACAATTCAGTGAAAACCAAAAAGTAAATAACATGCATATGGTAATAGACTTAGGCCTAAGAAGGGATAGAATAAAATGCATGGAAAAAGTCACTTTCGGGCAATGATTAAAACCTACTGTTATCTGCTGGCTGGCAATGCCAACATGTTGTCAGGTAGCCTCTTTAGAAATGACATAGCAATCAGTTCCAGGTCCTTGGTTTGTTTGTTTTTTAAGACAAGGTCTCACTTTTGTAGTTCAAGCTGGTCACCATGCCCAACATTGTGGTATGTGGTAATGATTGCTGGTGGACATGAGTCACCATGCCTGGCATTGTTGTATATCACACTGGAGTTTGAACTTGGGACCCTGAGTTTGCAAGGGAGGTGCTAGAACCACTGAGCTAAATCCCTGGCCCCAGTTCCAGGTCCTTTTTGCAAACAAAGAATTGGATGAGACCAACCAAAAATGGTGCTATAAATCTATTTGAAAACTAAAAGATGAAGGAGAAAGGGAAGTAGAACTGGTTCTGTAGAGAGAATTCAAGTTGAACAAAGACAGAAAAGTATAAGCGCAAAAATATTGCAAGGAATCCCCACTGTGGACTAATCTCATGGCATCTGGCCTTCTTTTTGCCACCCACATCTCGGGGGAGCCTGAAAGAAAGACCCTGAGAATCATCCGCCCTGGGATCTTGCAATTGACAGCCCCCACCCTTTTCTCCAGCAAGCCTTACTATGCCTCATCTCTTATATCACTGCCAGTAGTCTGCCAGGATGTTTTTATTTCTAATTTAGATTTTTCATGATTTGAAACACAATGAAACACTCAGATTTGCTTTGTTCACTAAATCTTGTGATCTTAGTCCTTCTTCTGAATGCATCTTGGAAATGCTGACCTGTGCACAAATTTTGGTCTTTTCTAGACAATTATCTATTAGTGCTACTCCAAGATAATGTGCAAAGGTAGCTATTAGGATAAAAAACTTGAATATATCCCAGTTCTTGCAAAAGTACAAACCATATAAAAACCCAATTTAAGCCTATTACAATTTTCTAACTTACATATGGGAAGCTAAAAAGTTCTAAGCTTCCATGATGATTTTTTTTGGTACTAATCACATAAGTTAATGAAATAACTCACCTAGCTACCCTCTATAAGTAAAATACTCCACTGTTAACATTGTTCTTGTGCTTCTGGTCTGCGTGGAGATGTGTACAAAACATTGAAAAGCTACTCAGATCAAAACACACAGAATGGCATTTCTTGGATTTAATTGGCAATTTGATATATGATTAATTGCAAGAAATAAGAAAATTCATATAGGTAAATGCCCCTAGGACAATAGCTAATAGCTAATAATGTTTGAAGCAAAGTAAGTTAGAATAGTGTTTTTCTCAGTTTATGTTGCTGATCAAGTAGTTCAACAAAACTTTCTCAGAGACCACAGTTGCTTCCAAGTAAAAAGTTTGTGTAGAAAATTCAGTCTTTTCAGGGATGTTCATTTCCAGTTTAGTCCACTAGAACTGCACCCACCCTAGCCTTTCTTCAGCAAGAGGGGAACCAGCACAAGCAATTCCAACTGCAGCCGGGGAGACTGGAGGAGGAAATATATGAGTGGCTTCCTTTTCGTTTGAACCACGTGTGGAAATACTTCTTTGCATTAACCAAGGGACAGGAGATACTTTCTGACAATTTGCC
Organism: Petromus typicus; assembly: GCA_004026965.1. Classification (NCBI taxonomy): domain Eukaryota; kingdom Metazoa; phylum Chordata; class Mammalia; order Rodentia; family Petromuridae; genus Petromus; species Petromus typicus. The sequence goes on along the minus strand of PVIR01017369.1, from coordinate 20,093 downwards.
TGGTAAAGGTAAGCATAGTATGGAGGATGGCAAAATGAGAAGAAGAGCAGCTCTGGTGATTGTCTCCTTAATCTTCATTCAGAATTTCCTACATAAAAGAATGTGTTAAGGATCCAGTCTTTTCCTTAATTTATTGAAATAAATATGCTGGAGGAATTTTGGGAAAACCTTGTCCAGTGCCATAGATGGCTCTGAAATGGTTCAACACAGTTCATCGCATGGTAAAGCCTTAATTGTATCCTTCAATAAATTTAAAAAACAAAACAACAGCAAAATTTCACCACAGTTTTAAGCCCAATTCTCTTGTGTAGACTAAACTTGGAAGCAAAAACATTGAAATTAGACTACCATTCTTCATGCACAAATCAAAAATGAAATGGTCTTTGAAAATAATTGGAGAGGTTTCCACCCCCACAGGCTGGCTGACTCAGGGACCGCTGATGTTACCTAAATGTTAAGAACCAGGAAAAAGCCAGACTTGACGGAGATTATGGACAACAGCTATTAAAATAAGGAAAGAAAACTCATTAACACATTTGCACACAGGAACTGTGGCATTAGTTTTGTGGCAAAGCTATTTAAGAAAAAATAGCCCAGTTGGAAAATCAACAACATTGTATGAGTGCTGAGACCTCCATCCAGCCTTCATTCCAGTGATCTAAATCTCAGTTTCTTGAAAAAGCAGGGATAGAATTTACACAGGGGGAAAATTTATGAGCTGGCCATTGCTGTACTATTTGTGGTAAAGGCCATTTCTAAAGGCAGTTTCTAGAAAAGAACAAAAGGAAACAAAAATCTCATATTCATCCTTGGTTGGTAAGTACCATAAGTACAAAACCCCTTTTCTTCTTTTTATTATTTTCTCTTAATTAACCACTTTTCAGTGCCAGTTTTAGACCCTCTGGCTCTTCAATAGTAGCTTTTTAGGTCCATCGATTTTAGTTCATTCGTAAAAGCAACCAGGGAAGATGAAAGGTATTCACTAAATTTTTCAAGAAGCTTTCTCTGAATGTTGGAATTCCAAATGCAGTCTCCCCTAAAATTCACATAGAAAGGTGCCATTTAGAGGGTAGGTTCGCTTGCAAAAGGGTTCATACAAAGGGTAAACTTGAGTGCTTACCATTTTCCTGTCTCTGAGAAATCTTCCGCTTTCTCTGGAAAAAAAACAAAACGTCCAATGGCAAAAAGTATCTCTTATGTTCCCGCATCATCCTTGTTTACCAGAGAAAGGCAAGAGCGATCAGATCATCTGGAAACCAAGCCACGAGAGGACGTATTAGTTGTGCAAACATTTCTCTGGAAAGGAAGGACAGGGACATAGGAAACGTCCTTCGTGGGTGCTGCTAAACTGTTCACAGTAATCCGGGCTGTGTGTCATGAACCACTTCGGCTTGAACGTCTAGCTTGCCTTCCACTGGGGGAGAGGACGGTATTCATGGTAAATGGAGTTGATTCAGTAAAGCCGATATAAACACTGATGTTGTGTCTTCTGACAGCATATGAATGTGCAAGCATTAAGTTATAGGAGAAAAGGGGCTAATTTTAGATTTGTTCCTAGCCCTCTCCATGTGAATGGTGTCGCTGTGAGCCCAGCAATGAAGTTCACTGTGTTGTAGCAGACTGCGCAGTTCCTGAGTGTGTCAACCCAGTCTATGAACCAGAACAATGTTGTCCCGTCTGCAAAAATGGTAAGACCGCACTGCATTAGCTTTCGAGAGGGGTTAGTGCAAAATACAGTATTTCACTCCTGCATACAGGTCAGTGCAAGAGCCCTCGTTGTCTGCTTGCGGCTTCTCAGGCTGGGCAGAGCCAATTTGTTTTTATCTAAAGCTGAAAAAATAAACCAGCAATGGGTGCATTTTATAGCCTTCCATCGGAGGAATTAAAGCACTAGCAAGCAGCTTTTGTCATGATCCCTATTATTTATTGTAAATTTATAAGTAGCCTGTTGGAAAAAGTGCATACCATCTTTTAGTAGTGACTGTATTTCTCTACAATGGGGCTGATGAAGCAGTTCACCCGGTTCCACAGTGCATACTGTCCCCCGGATGGGGAGTAAGGGGAATGCCAGGTATTTTGCACTGGACAAAAAAATACACATTCGATTATCGATGTACTTGACACAAGGAAGACAAAAAGTTTAGGGATTTTTATTTTGGATTTTTGTTACAGTACAACTTTGCTGACCCAGAAATTGATATAATGAGAGTTGGCTTATTTATGAGGTTCTGGGTTCCCTTCTGTTCTCCGTGGGTTGGAGAGGATGAAACAGCACTGTCCTAGTCACTCAAAGACGATGTAATGCTGAGGGAAGACAACTCCAGGCAATAAACCCAGGTCAGTGTTCAGGCAGAGAAAAGAGCTCATACTTCTTCATAGCTGTGTTCTAGCAAAAAAACCAGGTCCTGGTACATACCTGCCCACCCTGGCAATAAAATGTGCTTGCAAAAGTGATTCTGGATCTTCATTAAGTGAAGATCTCTGCCCTCACCCAGGTTCTTTCTTGAGGAAGCCGGGAGCCATCTTCCTGACTGGTACATTTTTCTTTCTGAGTGTAGGATTATGTTAACCCACCTCCTAGGTTTTTCCCTCATAGAAGGATAATTAGCAAAAAGAAGCATCAGGTTATTAAAATAAACAGCTCTGGCTATTTTTATAATAAATGTTGTGTTTTAGTATCTTCCCAAAGGATTTATAATGAACTGTTCTGACATTTTTCCAAGCACAGGTTTTACTATTTCTGATCATATTAACCCACTAAGTTAAAATGTGCCATCTTCACTTGGCTTCTCTTGTGCTTCTTATCGACCTGACATATTCTAATGACTATCATTATGATTTAGAGCGTAGAAAATAATATATTCCTTAAGTTCTAATCTATCTGATATGTGCAGACATCACATTTAAGGCTTATATTTTTTAAAAAAGATTTTAAAGAAACTAGAAAAGATATAGGAAAGAACAATCAGATGATATAATGGTTGAAAAATAAGACCTGTGAGGATAGACTGAAGGAGTTAGGATAATTTGTCCTGGAAGGAAAAAGGCTCAGGGGAACCTATCTGTCATAAAGGATATGAATGGCTGGTCTAAAGTAGAAGAGAACTGGTTATTTTTCATTTTTTCCAAGGAGAGAAAGAAGAAAAACTCAGCTACTTAATCAATCTTTAAAGATAGGATTGACAAGTCTTGAAGACTACTCTTTTCTTCAAGAATCACCTATCTAGAGAGGTCTGGGAAGATCTTTGCTTCCCTAGTTAGAGCTTTTGACTTTTAGGTGAAACAAAATGACAGAGTTATAATCCTGTCTGGACACACTCAGCATCGATTTCAAGTATCTAGGGCATGTACTTAAGATTTTTACAAGATCATCCAGGACGGCATCTTACACCATCCCACACCGAAGTCCAAGATATATTTATAGTTAATGTCTGCATCCAGTGTTAAATCAGCCACTTAACTTGATCCTGTCCTGTATCAGAGCAGAAATTTGCTCCAGATGAAATTAACTTTTCACAAAACTGTTTAAACCATGATTAATAATTGTTCAACTAATGAATGAGAATCACTCCCTGATAAACAGAGGTCAAGTTCCCAAGCGATATTAGTGTTCTGATTTTTTTCCTCCACTAAACATTGTAAAACGATCGCTCATATTTCCTCTTGCAAATTCTAAACATTCTGTTTCCTTGTTTTAAAGAAATGAAATGAATCTCAATTAAATTTAGAAGGAAGACTTTGACCATAATGTGACACTGAAATGTTAAGTCTTTTTAATTATCAAATGCTGTCAATAGTCATTTAGGACAAAAAAAACTATCATCCATGTTAAAGAACAGAAGATCAAGATTCATGAATACGCCCATGACCAACTATTCTCATATTTTAAGTAAGGAAGCAGGCTGAACCTCGAGTCTTCCTTGTTCTCTTTCTAAACCTAACCCAGAAAACAGAGAGATGATCCCTTTAGGGAAAGTTATAAGGGAAAACAGTGGTTTATCATGACTAAGTATAACTAGGACAGTTTCTTAAATTTACAACAGACTATAAGTCTATCTTACGATATAGCAGAAAATAAATTCGTCCATAATCATGTAAGCTATTTTTTAAAGTACCTACTAATTTCTTAGATTAAAGTAAACCAGCAACAAGATGTAAATGTTGTTTACCTTAAATGTATCCTATACATTTAAGGTAAAAGCAATGGAATTTAATTTGTACATATTTAGAATATTTTGGATATTTTCTTAAATCTTCATAAATTTTGATGACTTTGGCAAGCACATATTTTGTATATTTACATAAGTGTTGATTTTCTTGGCTATGAAATACTTTCTTTTTGTATATCCAAACTGACATTTCTGGCTTTTTGAACTAGAATTTACTGAGAGAAAGGACATTAAAAGGGTAAAGTGAAAGTTTAAAGTGATAGAACTCACACACCTAACCTTAAAACTAAATATTCAGCTAAAATCAAAATACTTGTTTAGAGAATATTTAAGAACAAACAAATAAAGAAGTTTAATAATAAACATAATGATTTCCCAGAAAAGAAATTATCACCAATGAACACATAATAATCCTATGCAGATTGCTGGGGATGTAACTCAGTGGTGTTGTGGCTGCCTTACAAACACAAGGTCATGAGTTTAATCCCAGATATGACCCCCCCAAAAAAACACAAATAAACAATTATATGCAGAAATAAATGTTTTAATACTATAAAGTACAGAATCATAATATGACCAAACCATAAACATATTTCATTGTTACTAAAGTTAACTCAGCACTAAGAAAGACTGCCAATTTCATTTTAATAAAATAAAGCATTTAATACATGAATGACTAGGAATAGATTTTGTAACAAATGTATTAGAAGTTGAAATATGAGGGTAACTTTTTGTTTAGGAAGAATAAGATAAGAATTTGTTTTTTAAATATTTAGAATTTTATTCTCCTTCCTCTACACATCTGAGAGAATTGGCAATTCAAAACCCTCTTTAAAAATATATATTTTGAGATGGCCGGTTTTTTTTCCTAATGTGGGTTCTTTGATCTACCTTTGACTCACAAAAGTTTTCATGTGAATAAACCGCATCCTTTATAATATTTTTATGATATGACAAAATAAATTAGCACAGCATCTACTTAGAGAAAACCTTCCAGTTTAGAATGTCACATAAATATTTCAAATATGTGGAAACTGATCATGCATCTTACTCACATATATGCAACAATGCATGCTAGTTTTTGAATAAATATTAACATTAATTTAAAATTCTCAGTCTATAGCCACTCATTCCATTTTTCAGTTGTCTATGCATAATGACATTTTTTTTGTCCACATCATTAAAAATCCATGTATAGTGACTGCCAAACATCTGGACTAGAAAATAAAATATTTGGCCAGTTACTGAGATGTTTGATCATAGGAACATCAAATGACTAATTGCATTTTTTGCATTTAATTAGCCAGTATGTCAGTGAATTTAATGTTTTCACTGAAATATAATAAGGCATTATTCATGGTTCTGTTGAAAAGGTACCTAGTGAACAATCAGAAGAAACCAGACATTTCCTACAAAGTCTTCTCTACACACTAGTGAGCTTTCATCGTCTTTTGAATTCAACTTAAAGTAGTATAAACTGTTGAAATATTTAATTTTCATCCCTTACTCTCTTTTCATTTAGAGGTCATATCGATAAGGTAGGAAAGAGACTAAACAGAAAAGCCAGTAGAAAAGAGGACAGCGAAGGGAACGGACCATATGCAAAAAAGGAGAAAACGTCCTTGTGCACAGCACCTTCTACAGATAGTTGGGAAGGCATGTTTGCCAGGCACAACTGTTAATGTCCTTAATATGCAAAGGGTTCCTCTAGGTGAATAAGAAAAAGAATAACAATTCCTCAGGATAAGAAATAAGCAAAAATTGGGCCAGGGATTTAGCTCAATGGTTCTGGCATCTGCGATTCTGAGTTCTATCCCTCGTAACCACATAAAACAATGTCAAATGTGATGATTCACACCCACTAGCAATCAGTACCACACACCAAATGCCGGGTGTGGTGGCTCAGCACTCGGGAGGCAGAGGGAGGAGGATTACTGAGTTTGAAGCTGAGTTCAGGACCAGCCTGAATTACAAAGTGAGACTGCCTCAAAAAAAAAAAAAAAAAAGAATTAGCAAAAATTACTGCCTGAAGGAAATTCACAGAACAGAGCCAAATGTCAAATAAACTAGGAAAAGTATACTTAACCTAAAGTGATCAGGGAGACAGAAATTGAAACCATGAGGTACCAATTTGTACCGATAACAACGTGAAATTAAACATGCCTCATATTGACAAACTGCTCAGACAAAGGCTGAGAGAGTTGAGAAGAGCCCAGATGACTTTAAGAAGGCACTTCTGTCAAAATGCTTGTGTCCCTGAATCAACAACTGTCTCTCTTGTGCTTTGTCCACATTTAGGTTCAAAATTTTCATTGCATTTTAACAGTGAAAAGTTGGGAGAGAACCGAGGTACCCTTCAGGATGATGAAATATACCGCAGCCTTCAAAAGACATGACTGACACTAGTTTACTGTTGCAGAGTAAAATAAGAAGGGCCACTATACATAATTTTACATATGCCATAACAATATATACTATAGATAATGTGTGCACTTTAAATGACATGTATGTATTTAAAACAATTTTAAATGAAAAATAGTTTTAAATGTATGGACACTATAAATGCATAGGAAAAGAGCTAAGTAAATATACCATAGAATTATCACATTGATTTCCTGATCACTTCTAGGAAGCAGAAATAAGAAATTAAAGAGAAGGAAGAAAGCTAAAATATTTAATCCATAAAGCACTTCTAAATTGATGATAATAAAATAACAGGATGACATGAAAAAGTAGTGTGTGCAGTAATTAAATCTTTAAAAATATAAGTATTATGCATTGTCATTAATAATCACACTATACTATTTTAAAATCTCTTTCTTTTGTTTTTGTATGTTGCACAGAGAAAGTTGCACACCAACTTTCTTTTTTTTTTTTAGGTTTTTTTGAGACAGGGTCTCGCTTTGTGGTTCAGGCTGGCCCTGAGCTCAGCCTCAAACTCACATCACAACAATCCTCCTGCCTCTGCCTCCCGAGTTCTGGGATTACAGGCGTGAGCCACCACACCCGGTACTGTGGTATGTGGTACTGGTTGCTGCTGGGCGTGAGTCTCCATGCCCAGTATTGTTATGTGGTTACCGGGGAATCGAACCCGGGCCCTTGTGCTTGCAAGACAGGCGCCAGAACCACTGAGCTAACTCCCCGGCCCGCACACCAACTTTTTAAGTGTGATTCACTGATCAGGAGAGATAACAGGCTATAGAGAAAACTTTGACTTTTTATTTCATAAGTCTTGTTACTAAATGCATTTTCATAAATCTATTTCTAAGATTTGAGATTTTTTTAAACCTTTAATAAAAAAATAATTATAATAATATAAAGCTAGGCATGTTATATTGATATAAACCAATTATTAAGAGCAAAAATAAAGGCAAGGAGCAACTGTATTTATGATTATTAATGAAGTTAAAATTCAAGCACAAAATCATCAATCTAAAATCATCAGATTGTACATTGTATGTTGTACATTAAGTGCAGTTTAATACTGTATTATATATGATCTAGAAAAATCTCTAATGAATTAAATGAACATTTCTGTAGCAAAATACATGATAATCATATTAAGGACATTGAATGGTATCATTTCCAACTGAATTTTTGCATCAAAGTTGTATAAAACTGTTGGATCTGAACAGATGTGTGAAAGAGATTATTTATTTTGTCAGTAAAACAAATAAGCAACAGTTTAAAAAGTATGTGTCCAGTGACCGTGGTGGCATATGTCTGCATTCCCAGGGCTCTGGGAGGCTGGAGCAGGACAATCACGAGTTCAGGCTTAGCCTGGGCAACTATGAGACTTAGAGAGACCCTGTCTCAAGATGAACCAAAGAAAAGGATGGGGGAGATGGAACAGGATGTAGAGAGTGGATTCAGACTATAATATCCAAACAGAGAAGCACCCTGAGCATAAGGGATTTAGCAGGGGACAGCAAATAGAGTTTAACATTAGGAATTCTACTAATGTAATTCATCCTGAACTAAAGTGAAGAAAAAGATCACGTCAGTATTTCTATGTACACTCACAAACATTAGGTATGAATTAGCAAAAATGAATGATGACAGCTCAATAAAATAAGTGGACTATATTTTCCATGATAAAATATGTCTACCTAGTTCTCCAAAGATCAGAATTATCTTTAATAATGAACACAAATGAAATCAAGTATAAGATAAGGATTTCTAATTTTATTTAACATTATTGATGGATGATAGCTATTCAAAGAGAGATGACAGACAGACAGACAGACAGATCAATGGCAGCTAATATAATTTAAAAAACAAACCAGAGTAGAAAAATTAGAAAAGAAGTAAAACTCTCACTGTTTACATATGATATAGATGTACAAACAAAAAAGCACAAGATGAAATGTGTATTATAAACAAGACAACAAGATAGAATTTAATGAGATATTCCAAATGCTGTTGGAATAAGTGAATAATAATCTGAAAGAATAATTTCAAATTTCTATCACCTAACTCAGGTCAAATTCAACTTGAGAAGAAATAAAGTATAAACATTTTTCTAAAAGTAATGCAAAAGAAAATCTGAGCAATTTGTTTTATATTTTTGTGTGATATAAAAATAAAATAATAAGAAATAGCCTAATAAAAAGAATGAGAAAAATACTGTGAATAAAGAGTAGGAAGGAAAAATAATCTCCTCTCCTAAGAGATTAAAGTCTCACATAAAGAGCTACTAGACATCAAGTGAGAAAGGGCGATTCGGCTCTTTTTAAAAAATGAACAAAAACTATCACAGAGAATTTACAGAAACTAAAACACAAATGGCTTTCGACATGTGAAGCTCAACTCCACTTCTAAGAAGGAAAATTTGATGCCATTTTTGCCACCTAGAAGATTAGCAAATTCCTAGAGTGTAATAATCCATCCACTTTGTTGGGTGAATAAGACCCATTCCTATCTTCTGGTGGGTTTAGAAATTGGACAACTGTCTAGAGGGAAAAAACAATGTGTGTGTGTGTGTGTGTGTGTATATATATATATATATATATATATATATATATATGTGTGTGTGTGTGTGTGTGTGTGTGTGTGTGTATTATGGATTTCTAATTTTATTTAACATTATTAATGGATAATAGCTAATCAAAGAAAGATGACAGACAGAAAGACAGATCAATGGCAGCTAATATAATTTAAAAAACAAACCAGAGTAGAAAAATTAGAAAAGAAGTAAAACTCTCACTGTTTACATATGATATAGATGCACTAACAAAAAAGCTCATATATATATGTATATATATATATACATATATATATGTGTGTGTGTGTGTGCGAGTATGTATATATGTGTATTATATATATAATACACATACATTACATATATAATGTATTATATAATATATGTAATATATATAATATATATTTTTGTGTGTGTGATAGACAAATAAAATAAATAATAAGATTATAGATAGATAGATAGACTGAAGTGCACGTACCTTTTGCCTTGTCAATTCCACTCATATTTACGTGTGAAGTCAACAACGTTGATTACTTTCTATTTTATACTTTGGTTTTCTAATTAACAAGAAATTGTCATTAAAATTTTAAAAAGTGTGATGTATGAAGAGAAATAAACAAACATAAGTGACTAGAAACTCAAAAAGATACCTACATTTATATTATAATTTAGTAGCAATCAAAATAACATTTAAATAGCTGATGAAAATATATTAATTTTGAAAAATATTAGAGTTTTATCATTTTTAAATGAAACTGTACCACCACTCTACCCATTATACAAAAGAATAAAGTTTATATGGATTTCAAACAATTTAATTAAATCATAGAGAAATTTTTAAAATAATGTAAGTAGCATTATCTTGTTCTCAGGGTAGTGAAGTTCTTTCTAAATATGTAAACAAAGAATTCCTAAAAAGAAAAAAAGAAAATGCAAATTAAGTAATATACATTTTGATATATTTTTCTCTATATTTTCAGAGAAGATAACATCTGATTTTGGAATGTTAAAATGTAACAGACTCTCTCATGCTAGAGTAAATGGTGTGTCTTTAGAAAGATGATAAAATATCTGGACCTTGATTCAGCAACATACTTCTAAAAATAGATTTTAAAAATTAAGAAAGGAATATCAAAATTCTCCTTTAGAGATGTTTATTACAAAGTTCTTTCATAATAGGGACAATTGAAAAACATAAAAACCTAAATATTTAAGAACAAAATGGTTGTATGTATATACACACACATATGATTAATTTTGTTAAAAATGAAAATAAACAAAGAAAAAAATGAAAATGTCAGGCACAGAAAAAAGCAAAAGAATGGAATAAAATGCAGTACTCACAGTGCATATCTCTAAACAATAGGTTGAGATGATTTCATTTTCTTCTTTTTGGTAACCTATATTTTCTGAATTTCCTGTGATAATGTATATTATCTTTGTGATTCAAAATTCCTATTTAAAACAGAGAAATTCATAGCTAAGATGATAAAACATTTTCCCTATTTTCATGATTAGTAATTGAATAATCAGACACATTACTTACTAGAAATTATACTGACTCTATATTATAATTTGTTCTCTTAAATTAATTAACCAGCTAATAATTTCAACCACTTGACTTTTCAACTCCTTTAACTATGAGATTCTTTCTAAAGCATTTAGAAAGCTTCACTGCCCATTTTATGCACCTATTAGGGAAACTGCTAAAATGTTCACTTAAATGTATTCATTTACATTCTCAGAGAGCCATTTTGAAAAATCCATCTTAATTGGATGCAACCATCTTACCTTTATTTAATATTTCCCCACTTCCTCGTAGGTAGACAATTAATAACAAATGCACACAGATATCAAACAAACACCCTGAAGATGGAACATTTTCCAGGAAGTCATAGCACATATTCTGGAATAATTCACAATGAAAGAATGTCTTATAAAAGGCAGTTTCAGAGTCTCCATTTCATTGACTCCACAACAGAACGTCAAAATTGGTATATTCTTTTAAATACTTGTCAAAGTAGAATAATAATAAACACCTCTATTAATAAGTCACAGTGATTTCCTACCTGTTTCATAAAGTATCCTCCAAAAATATTACAAGAAATATTTATATTTATGTTCTCTTAGATCACCAGGTTTATCTTTTAATTCATCAGAAAACTAGATTTCAAAAGTATTATGACATTGACCACCTAAAAAATGATGCCTTATTTATTTCCTGATAATCAAACATCACTGCTGTAATTCTTTAGAATACCAGGTTTTTAAGAACATATAGAATGGAAGATAACACATGACAAAATTTGAAGCGTTTTTTAAATATGTCTCCCTTGACATCAGAGAAATACTTACAGACTGCGTTTTGTCTACAGAAGTGTTTGAGATGCTGCATTTCACCCACCCTGAGGGCACCCGCCTTCTCCTTGCGAACAGATGCAGTAGGAGCCACCCTCCTCCCCTGTGTGGCTTTGGTTCAGTGTATCGCCCCACAGGACACCGATGGCACTCAGGGAAAGGGCTGAGCGCATGCCCGGCTGTCCCGCTCCCGCTCACGCTCACTGTCTTGAAGAGGTTCAGCCCTCACAAGAGTACAGAGGTACACTGTCGAGTGTATCCTCCACACTGTCTTAAACTCATCTTCTGCCTCTTTATTTTAATGTTAGCAAAGTTTTACATTTACTAAAGACTGGGGGAAAAAATAATCTGCAGACTGAATTTGAACTGAGTAAATGTAGGAAAAATGGGGAAAAAATGTTTAATACACCCTAGAGCATAAAGTGAGTTCCTATGAAGAAACACAACAGCTTTCCTTGTAATTATGTTTTTCATAGACTGCTACTATCTTCTCAGGATTGTAGAGAGTCACCTCTAATAAACCACCTCCACGAACATGGAAAGGGCGCAACTGAGGTAACTTCCTGGTTCTTAATAACAGACCTGTCTTGCAAGCGCAAGGACTCGGGTTCGATCCCGGGTGACCATATACCTATACTGGGTGTGGAGACTCAGGCCCAGCAGCAACCAGCACCACACACCACAGTGCCGGGAGTGGTGGCTCATGCCTGTAATCCCAGCACTCGGGAGGCAGAGGCAGGAGGATTGCTGTGATGTGAGTCTGAGGCTGAGCTCGGGGCCAGCCTGAACTACAAAGCGAGACCCTGTCTCAAAAAACCTAAAAAAAAAAAAAAAAAAAAATTCATAAACGCTAGAGATAATCTCTCCTGAGGAGGCTCACACCACTGATACTGGAAGGGGCTCACTGAGGGAGCAGTGCTACTGCTCTGCCTGTAGTCATCTCCAGATTCTTCCTCACCCAGCCCGGCACCCATGTATCTCTGGGAGGAATCCAGAGATCAGCCAGTCCCTGCTCTTGCCGAATGCACGGATGAGAGCACAGTCTCACTCGATGCAAAGCTCTGCCCCAATGGAGACACACTGGGAAGTTCTACTCACTTCTTGCCTGCATGTCAGCAGTATAGTGCAGGGCACTGCCTTTGCTGACAGAGCTGGGCCCCACTACACTACTTCCCCGTTCTTCAATGTGAACTTTCAGCACACACGCATAAATGCATGCTTGCACACACACACACACACACATTTTAAGAGAGAGAGAGAGAGAGAGCTCTCCTTGTTTTCATTTGAATCTGAATTATCTTCATAGGCTTTAGAGCAAGATGAGCCTAGAAGTCCCTAGAAAACCCTCTGTCTCTGTCTGTCTCCACCGGATGTCAGAAACGTCAGGAGCAGGAGCTTCTAATGGACACTCTCCTTGGACACATGTTCCCAAATGCCCTCTCTAATGGATAAGACTAAACCTTTCGAGTCTTTACATCCCAGTGTCATGGGCAAACAGCGTCAGGAGTTCAGGGCGCTCCTCCTTGGACTCTCCACCTCCCCTTTAACATCTAGCTTGAGAGTCTTGCGACTCACCTCACAATGCCCTTTTTCCTGCTCTCCCACATCCCAGTGGGAGCCCAGGACCACCAGGGAGGGTCCCTTGCAACCATCAGAATCCACTGCCCATACATTTCTCTGATCTGTGGATGAGTTCCTCACACCACCACTTCCGCCCCTTCTCCTGGCCTTGTCGCCCTTCTTCACGCTGACTGCCACCTAATGGGTATGGAGGGCCCTGAGTTCAGTGTTTGTCTGCTGTTCTCACACAGGAATATCCACCAGGGCTGATTTTCGTCTGTTTCCTTCTTGTAGCTGGAGCCTCACTACCAGCAGCATGATATAGGTGCAAACATGTTTTGAAATAAGTAAATAAGTGAACGAACACTTATATTGTTCCTTTAGGAGATCTATGATTGAAAAGCTATCGTATTATATGAGTTATCTCACATTACCTTTTAAAATGCATTTGCCTTCTGTTTCATACATGGGGCTTTCATATACATAGCACAGGATGCATGGTGGGAAGAAAGTGCGTCTCGTGTTTATTGCATATTAAATTTGGTTTAGGTTACCATTAAGATTGTCTTGCATTTGTTAACTGATGGGAGGCATAGCAAAGTGATCTAGAAGGAAGGGGCTGATCAACAGAAGAAACAGCCTAATTTGCAAATTTACTACTTGCTCTTCTCACCCTGGACAACTAAAGCTTCTGTTTACTAAGACTTTGTGTAATGTGCCTGTCACTTTAGTACAAAAAATAATTATAACTTAGTATTCTTCTTTGTGGTTTTCATATTATCTAAATGTAAAGATTAAATATGTAAAACTTTGTAACATACAGAGAGGGCTTAACAAATGAGAGCTATCAGTCTCTAGATTAATCATCATTGTTAGACTAAATGTTGAGAAGGCATCTGGAAAGGCCATTTTATTTCTCTCCATAAACTATCAGCAACATCCATTTTCATACCAGACTCCCACAATCCCTTGTTTCTTTGCTCAATTTCCGGGCACCTCACCCAGGCATCTCCTCATTTCTGTGCCGCTCCTTTTCTGGTCATGTTTTAGGACTAGTCATCTAATAAGACCAAGAATGCTCAATCTTAGTGTAATGTCTGGTATTATACCCAGACCGCGAGGTCCCCAAAGAACACTAGGAGCCAACTCTGATGCAAGCACATGACGGTTTATTCAAGCTCGAGCAGGGACTCCCAGCACTGAGATACTGAGAGCCTCAGCCCTGGAGTGTCTGGTTTTTATAGTGGATGTAAGGGAGGGGCAGGTACTGTACAGCGTGAGGTGGTCAGATAGGCTGAATTTTTGAAAAGAGTACGAGGCCTACTGGCATTGGCTAGCTTGGGCACTCACTGTTTTAGAAGAAAGTAACCTCATTAGGACACAGAAGCTTAACTGCCTGTGGTTTCAACTAAAATCTTTCGGTTCAGCCTTAGTATATAATAGAAAACTCGCTGCTCTGAGGATTGGTTGTTGCTTGTGGCATGAGCCTAGAGTGAGGGTTACTCATGTCTTCTGTAATCTCCTGAGAGGGGGACTTTAGCTCATGGCCAGGCCTTTTTCAAACTGGAGTTGTTAGCCAGGCTGGGCTCTACATCTGATACTTACCTGGTCTCCCAATGACTCAGCTATTACTCTCAAATTTCAGTGTAATTAATTATAAAATTTTTAGAAGTAAAGAAGTTGTGAACACAAGAGCATTTATGAGTGTGTGTGTGTGTGTATGTGTGTGTGTGTACACAAACACAGTAGTAGGCTAGAAGAGATATACTTTTGTGGGTGGAACAGCTTTTCAGTTGTCTCATATGACCTTGTATAGAGGGCTGATGGTACTTTTTTTTAAAAGTAAGGAATAAAGATGATCAAATGTGATCTGAAAGTTTATGGTAAAATGGCCAGAACTTAAAATGAGATAAGAAAAATACAGATGTTCCTTGTATCAGGAAAGAAGGAGAAATCTGACTGTAGAAAAAATACTGAACTCTAGAATTCTAATCAAATTATGAGACTAAAAAATAAATCAGAAATCTGGAGTAAAATGGCAAACAAAATCCATGTTAATGAATAAATGCCTTCTCTGACATTCAGTCACTGGGAAGACCTTCAAGACTGGCTGTGTCTGAGGCAGGAATCCCCAGCAGGAAGACCTCTGGCGTCTGAGAACAGCTCTGAGCTGCTTCATGTTGCTCCATCAGAAACATTAAAACTCTTCTGCAACATAGTTGTGGCTGGATTGCCCTGAGCTGAGAAAAGGGAAATAGGAAGTTACTTATTTTGCTCACCTGCACTTCACTTGTTGAAAACAATGGCAAAGACCATCCATAAATGCTGCCAGATGTCAGGACCAAACGCTGCCAACCCAGACTCCTCCTTTCCATTGCCCGTCACTTTTAGGAGCGTCGCACAAAAGGCCAAAAAGCAACACACCTGTGTTCAGAGAGGCAAAGCTCAGTTAGTTTCCGTCATTGTGAAATGACAGAGTAGCTGGCAGTGCTGTAGCTAAATCTTGAAAGCCTCTCCAGTCCAGAGTTCTGCTTCAGAAATTAAAAGGGGGTGAAACTCAGGCACAGAGATACAAATCACATGCATAATGTAAGGGGTTCTCTGTTGATCAAGAACAGAGAAAGAGGAGAGGGAAAAGCAACACAGGAGGGAAGCCACCAGGACACGAAGAGCATGGAGCTCTTCAAGTCAGAATTCCTGGAAGTAAGAAAATGGATCCTGTTTTAACGCTCACTAAATGCAGTAATCAGATCTCTAGTAAATCCGCCAAGGAAAGTAACTAGTTGTTTATGTCACGTCGCCTAAGATGAATTAAAAAGCTGTTTCAAGAAGTTCTTATACCCTATCATCATGTATATAAATACTATAAATACACACACTCTCTTTCGCTCTCAAATATTCTCATGCTCACAACCTCTTTTACTTCTAAATTTTTCATAATTAATGCCACTAAAATGTGAGGGATGTAGTTGGGGCATTAGATATTAATGATATCAGGTAAGTTCTGAGTTCTCTATATTATCCCAGTGTTGAGCATACTTGGTCTTTATCAGTACTAACATATGGCAGGGAGACAGCAGGAAGGTACCGGCCCAGAGAGGAGTAGCCACCTAGGTGGGAACTTGCACAGCAAACAGGGAATACTGAGAGACCGTCTTGGGATGGAGTGTCTGCTAAGGGATGTGCTGAGGGCTATATTTTCTCTTTCCAGGTGTTTTTTCCATATCTGGTCTAAAAATAATTCATTAAAGACAGCTAAGAGTAACACCAGTTCTCATCTATTGTAAACTTTATAGGTTCTACTAGCCTTGCAAATATTGCATATTCCATCTGTACAACAATCCTACAAAGAGGAAATAATTATAATCATTAATTGGCAAGGAAGAAACAAATACACTCAACTAAAGCAAGTAAACAGCCCCAGTTATGCCCTGACCCCCACGGTAGCAAACTTCAAAGCCCACTTTCGCAGCCGCCATTCTCAGTGTGTAGCCCCCGCACTGGCGGCTAGTTTGTCTTCTGGGATCTAGTTAGGAAGCAAACTGCTGAGTCACCCGGGATCTGTGAACTAGAAGTTCTGGGGGTGGGACTCAGCGATCTGTCTTAACATTTCCTCAAGGTGAGTTTGATCCTTGCAGTTGAGAACCATGTGCTTCCTTTCAGGTGTTTAAAAGGGAGTCTCTTACACCTGAAGAATAACTGTGGAAGGGAAAAATGAAAGTTTAAATAATTTCCAGCCAAGTATTAGCTGAGAGAAAGTTACACCAGGACAAGAAGCAAGACAGGTCTGGGGGGAAAGTCCAATGAAAAATGCCCTGCAGTGAAAGCAAGGCCTCTTGCGTTGGAGAGGGCGGAATGGCGAAAACGAACAGGACCAAAGGCTGGCTCTGGGGCCTGAAGTGCAAATGAGTGGGAGGTGCGTGGCGGCTTCATGGTCGTGGCATTTCCTAATGACAAAATCATGATTGTGGGGAGATAAATTCTACACATGTTTTAAAGGTAGCAACAATCTCTAGAAAAGAGGTAATAACGCAAAGACAGATGATGTATAATAACCTGATGGCCGCGGATTTGCTCACCACTCCTCCTATCCTCTTTGCCATCTACGGTAAACAAATGATTGTTTCAAATGAATTGCTCTTCTAGATTAAGGCCGGGTAACTATTAATAGCGCTTAAATACAACAATTACATTTAAGATATTGTAATATTTTAAACAACTTTGTTCACATAAAATACTGCACATTTCAAAAGTGAGCAACTTCATATTTTGCCCTACACACACACACACACACACATACATATATATATATATATATATATATGTATATATGTATACATATAAAATGAACCAATACAAAATCGAGAGGACGCACATATCCCTCACTCTCCAAACCTGCCCAAGGCCCGTTTACGATCCCTGCCGCCAGCTCCTCACGGCTGCATCCCATCTCAGGCAACCTTTGTCCTATTTTCTGACCTCACACATCACTCTCCAGCTCCCAGGACACGGAATAAATGGGATCATTCACCAGGCTCTCCCTTTTCTCTGGCTTCTTTCATCCAGTATAATTATTCTGAGACGCAGCTATGTCGCGCCATGTATCACGAGTTCATTCTTTTTAAACTGCTCAGTAGTATTCCATTCCACAGCTACACTGCAGTTCGTCCTTTTACCTGCTTGGGATGTTTCTAGTTTTTGATTGTTGCAAATGAAGCTCTCTCACACCAGTCGTTCCAAGAAGTTTTTGCATGGGTGTATGCTTTCTTTCTATTATGCAATAGATTATATTGTTAGTTTATAGTTAGCTTCCCTCACACTGACCTGTTTCATAGTGACGGTATAAATTTCATAAAATTCCGTGACACTGATATTTCTGCAGCATCTTCACCAATGCTTGGGGCCATCAGTGTGGCTTAATTGTGGTTCTCTTGCTGCAATATCTTGCTTTGTTATTCCTCTGTGTTGTTAAAATATATTTTTCTGATGACTTGATGATGAACAATTTTCTGTGTATTAATTACCCATTTAGGCATCTCTGCTGAAATACCTGTTAAAAACATCTGCTTATTTGCAAAAGCAAATTATTACTTATTTATCATTGAATTCAGAGAATTTTCTCATATTCCAGAAATAAATGATACGTTAGATATATGCTTCATAACTATCTTTTGCCTATTTATGGCACTTTTTCTTCTGTCATTTTTCTGAAGAACAAAAATGTTTAGTTATGGTAAAGTCCACTTTGTCAGTGCTTTCTTGAAGGAACTGAATTCTTGATTAAAACCATAGGTTAAAAAATACTTTTCCTATGTTTTCTCCTGTGTTTCAGTTTCACATTCTACATTTATGTCTTGATCTATTTTGAGTTGATTTGTCAATCGTGTGTAAGGAACTGAGTAAAGTTTTTTTCTCTTTTTAAATATGGATGCTCAGTTCTTTGGGACCATTCACCAATCACTTTTTCTCCCTTCAATTTTATATATTTACTTTTAAAACACCAATTATTTATATATGCAACTACTTCATTTGTATTTATAATGAAATATACATACATATTGAATATCCATGAGTAATGTGTACTTTGTTATACAGTTGCACCAACTTCTGATGTCTCTGTTCTGTTCCACTGACTTTTTGTTTATTCTATTATTGTAGGTATTTTCATTTATATCTGAATTTTCAAGTCACTTTATCAGTTTCTAGTCACTTCTCCCCCAAAAAAGCCTTTTGAGCTTTTGATAGACATTGCATAAAGTCTCCACATCCATTGAGGAAACTCACAACTTAACAATGTTAAGCTTTTAAATGGATGAGCACAGTATGTCTGTCCACTTCTTTAGTTCTTTAATTTCAGCATAGTGTGTAGTATTTAGAGTACAGATATTTTACATCTTTGGACAGTTTTGTCCCATAGTATTTCACTGTAATTAGTCGACTTTTAAAATGAAATGTCTTATTATTTGCTGCTAGTACACAGAAATAGAATGGCAATGTATTGACATTAGGTTCTGAAACACTACTTAATTCCATTAGTGAACCTAGTAGGGTTTTTGATAGTTTCCATAGGACTTTCTGCATATTGCATTGAATAAAGACAGTTCTACTGCTTTGTCATCAAATGCAAGGGTTTTAATCATTTTCCTGTATTGCATTTTGTAGATCATCCCATACCATGATGAATTCCTATTGTGGTAAAATAACATATCTTTGTGTTGCTTCTGATTTGAAGAGAAAATTATTAAGTATTTCCTAGTTAAATGTGATGTTACCAATAGTGTTTTCCTTGCTCTCCATTGGAAAAAGTCACCTTTTATTCCTCATTTACTAACAATTTTTGTTTACCTTTCATCAGGAAAAGGAGACTGGATTTTGTTAAAGTTTGTTTTGACTGTTGGTTGAGATGATTGTGTGGATTCATGCTTGGTTTATTAATACTATATTTATTGCTTTAAAATTTTGAATTAACTTTGTATTCTTAAAATCAACTGAACTGGTAATAAGATATTATCTCTTTTTTCACACAGCTGGATTTGTTTTACTAAAGTTTCCTTGAACTATCATTATCTAAATTTTGGGAAGATTGGCCTATGGGATATTTTTAATTTTGGAGTGTTTTTTTTTTTTTTTTGAGTTTTCTTGTCAATGTTTTTTAAATCAAGTTTTGGGATCACAGTATTGCTGGCCACATAAAATGGCTTATAAATTTATTCTTTTTTTTCAATTTTCTAGAAAATTTTGTATATAATTGATATTAATCTTCCTTAAATGTTTTCTAGATTTTGTCAGAAAGCCATAATGTTTTTTAACTTTGGTTTTCTCTGTAAATAGGTTTTTGAAACAATTTCCATGTACTTCATGGAGGGCTATTTTTGAGTTATTTCTCTTTGAGTTAGCTTTGCATTTCTAGATCTTTAAGAAGTTATATACATTTCATACAACCTATCAGATTTACTGTAAGAGTTATATAATCCCTTAGTGTTCTTTTAATATCTTCACATTCCAGTTACTTCATCTTTCATATT
>PVIR01017368.1:0-35060 GCA_004026965.1 Petromus typicus | reverse complement strand
GGAAGGGGCGAGGGCTCTTTATAGGGATAAGAAATATCCTTGGGCACATTCCCAGTGGCATATTGTTTCAAGCTGCGCCCCCCTTCCTAGTAATCCATTCAGCTGTGACTAAAAGTCATAATCATTTGAAAAGGGTCACACCTTTGCGATCTCACCACTTTTCTAGGCCCTGATTGCTGAACATGGCTGCCCTGAGGATCCAGCCTTTAATACTGAGCTGTTTGAGGGGACAGTGTAGGTCTGAACCATAGCAAGAGTCTTTGAGACAGGGTTGCATCTTTATATGATTCTCTTGCAGATTAGAATTTGACAAGTGCTGCTTCCACTGAGGGAGAGAAGAGATGATGCTTAATATAAAAACCATGACTGTACATTAGATTGAAATTCTGTGAATGATTATGCCTTCCAACTGATGGTCCCAAAAGTATTTCACAGACTACAGTTTAAAAGACAAGAAAAAAAGGAAAAAATATGTCAGTTCACTATAACCTAAGCCAATTTATAAGTAGCTATTTCACCTAGATACTTCTAGACAAGGACATTCATAACTTCTTTTGACAGTCAATTAGGAATTTTTTTTTTTTTTGCTGGTTCATTCTTCTAGGATATTTTTCTTAAATCTATCCTGAACATCTTTCAACCAGAAGTTTAAACATGTCTTGAGCAGGGTGGAGAACAACTAGACAGGACAAGTCTTTTATGAGCTTTAAAGCTAACCCTTGATCTTCTTCAGGCAGAATAATCCCATTTCATGCCTTTTCATCATGTGTCCTAAGCTCTTTAATAACGCCCCATAACATCCAGCCAGAGGCTCGGCAGGCTATTGCAGAGAGGACTAAGAGGTTGACTATCACTCCATGCTTTCCATTGATAAACTCGTTAGCGGGAACACAAAAAGAGAGAGAAATTGGCCAAGAAAGAGAGATTGGCCCGTAGCCCCTTTATTGACAGTATCTCCTGTACCAGTGCTGTCGTGATGAGCCAGACTCTCTCACTGGACTAGCTCCTTGCATTCTTGGGTTGGTCACAGGAGTAGCACTAATATTGTTATCCCACTTGGACGTGTGAGGGGACTGTGACCCACACAGTTCAATCATTTTCCAGAGTCCCCATCTAGCACATGCTGGCCTCAGACTTTTGAGCTGGGAAACTCACTCTGACCACCCCTTATTCTCCTCTTCTCCACTCACCCTCATCCTGGCGGCTCTTTCCCTCAGTGTCTCCTTTCCCACTTCACCGCTGCTACCCATCAAGGCCTGGCACTGCTGCCAGACACTTGTGCTCACCTACCTCCCTCACCATCATGAATTCCGGTTATTATCTCTGCTCCAACCTGTGTGTTGCTTGTCTGAATATCTCTGTAAAGTTAAAACAAAGTATTAGAACTGTATATGGTAATAAGTAAATGTTTTAGCTAGGGAAGATGGTGCATGCCTGCAATCCTGGATACTAGGGAGGCTGAGGCAGAAGAGCACGAGTTTGAGACCAGCAACATAATGAGACCCTGTCTCAAAATGGAAAAAGAAAAGAAAAATGTTGGGCATGAACAACTCACAGATTTTCCTATGTCACTGAATCAATAAACTTCTTACATTTGTGTCCAAAATCCACACATCTGTGTCCGTGTATCTTGTTTATACATATATCTGGCCCTGCCTGAATAGGTGAGCACGATGTTTCTAAAATACTCCACATTATATCCTCTGATTCATTTGTTGATTCTTCCGTTCATTTGTTCACCCATTTATTCAAATATGCAAATAAATTTCAATTAAGTTTTTATGGAGCATTCTATTGCACTTTGGGTTTCAGGAATACAAAAATGAAAACTAAAATCTCAGGCTGGGGATTTAGCTCAGTGGTTGTGGTGCCTGTTTTGTAAGCACAAGGACCCAGGTTCAATCCTTGGTAACAACATACAATGCTGGGTGTGAAGACTCATGCTGAGTACATCAGTGGATGGATGAAACAGAAATGAACTTGCGTCTTCTGCTTCTTGAAGCCATCGCCTTTGGCCTCTGGATCTTCATCTTTCTTCCTAATTGTTGTCTTCTTCATACTCATATTTTGGTTTTCATTCATTTTTCCATTCTTCCTCAGACCACTTTTGAAGTAGCAAGACTGCCCACCATTGTGGTCTCAGCTTCCTCTTCACAACTCCAAAGTGATCTCGTATGTGGCTATGGCTGGCACTGCCTCCATCTGCTACAGGCTTCCGATGCCGCACTGCTCACCCACCTGCATCCTGAGCTCCACATTTCTCTTCCATTGGCTTTTGGTGAAGCACTGTGGCTGAAAGCTTGTATCTTTTACTGGAGGCTTCAGGGATGGTCTAGGCTCCGTCTCAAGCATTGTTCAAATGACTTAACTTTCATGGTGTGATCTTGTAGCAGAGCACACAATTCACTGCATAAGCCCAGCAGCAAAGAGAAGAGCGTTACGATTCTAATTAGCAGATGTCTCCCACAGTCCCACTTCCTAAAGGTCCCACCCCTGTCCCAGTGATGCCACTCTGAGGATCGAGCCTTTACACACAGACCTTTGTAGGAGGCTCATCCAAACATCCACCGTGGCTCCTACAGGTGGTTCATGTCCATTTCTCAGTGTAAAGTACATCTAGGTAATCAATCTCTGGTGTCTTAAATATTCTAGTATTGCTCCTTTAAAACTCAAGGAAAACTCTTAGCTGAAATCCTAATTTCTAATTAAATTAATTAATCTAATTATTTAAATTCCTAATTAAATCCTAAATCCTAATAAAAGTAAAAGATTTGCTTAGATCTAGGATATAACGGTGGATCAGGTACAGGGTATAAATTCTGTATTTGTCAGCTTTTTATGGCTGGGACAAAAATACTCACCATCTGCAACTTCAAGGAGAGGCGTATTTGGACTCATGGTTTCTATCCGTGGTTAACTGGCATCTATAGGAATTTCCTGGTGAAAGAAGCCACTCAGTTCTCGGCATCTGGGGACAAGACAGCAGGCGATGAGTCTAAGTAGAGAGCAGATTAGTCCCCCAGGTCCTGCAGTCATGGAGTCACTCAAACACACTCAAAAGTGAGCTCTGGTAATTTCCCAAGTTTATATTACGCAATACAAGATTGAGGATCACGTGACCCTATTCCACAAGGGAGGAAGAGGAAAACAGAAAGCTGAGACTGGACCTGAGCAAGACCCAAACTCCTCATGTAAACATTAAATCCTAAATCTCCGTGTCTGGGCCCCGTGACACACTGCAGCGGGAGTCAGGCAGCCCTGAGTCTCCCCACCACCACCCCGAGCGCTTGGCGAGAGCAGCACCATGACCACTCTCGTAGCTCTGCGCCCCACACGTGGCTTCTCTGGTGAGGATTCACGTTCCCACACTCCTACCTTCCTGGCTCACCACTTCCGCTTTGGCTTCTCTCTCCCAGGCCCACTGTGTGTTTCCTGGTAGGAAGCCTCTTGTCAGAACTCCGATCTTGTGGAATCCCACCTGACATTCCAGGAGTTCCTTTAAAATCTTGATGAAAGGGTCTGTGAGTCCTTTGCTTTTACATTCTGCATGTGTGCAAAGCCAGTGCCATGTGGATAATGCTACGGTGTGCTACCAGCCTAAACTGGACCTGTGCTTGCTTGACCCACGGCTGCAGGAACCAAACCTACAAAGACCTGTAGGTTCTTGGTTTGCTTTAAATGCTCTGCTTATCATATACACAGAAAAGCTACACAGTAGTCTGTCTTTGTCCCTAGTACGTATTTCTAGCAATGAACTCTAACTTAACCTTCTACTCTTCCATTTCCTTTTTTTTTTTTTTTTTTTTGAGACAGGGACTCGCTTTGTGGTTCAGGCTGGTCCTGAGCTCAGCCTCAAACTCACATCACAGCAATCCTCCCGCCTCTGCCTCCCAAGTGCTGGGATTACAGGCGTGAGCCACCTCGCCCGGCACTGTTGTATGTGGTACTGGTTGCTGCTGGGCGTGAGTCTCCACGCCCAGTACGGTATGTGGTTACTGGGGATCGATCCCGGGTCCTTGCGCTTACAAGACAGGCGTTGGAACCACTGAGCTAACTCCCCGGCCCCACCCTTCCATTTCCTTAAAGAAGTTGTATGTAACTATAGGAGAACAATCTACTGAGCCTGTACTACAGTTTGTATTCCACAGGTTCCAGCAGTGGTGTTTTCTGAAGCCGACTCCTCCCTACTATCCGCAGTCATTCTCTCCTGCCCTGCGACTCCAGCTATTTAGATATTCATGGGGAAGAATTGGTCTCTGTTGTTTTACACCTAGATAATACAAGTGACAGATGGACCTTGATCTATAACTGATTCAATCTGAATTTTGTGGCAGCTTATTAATTAACAAATGGCAGCTGTGTTGGGGTGGAGCACACAATGGAGGTTGTCTGCACTGATTGCAAAAACATTTTACATAAGACAGAAGAGCATCGAGTGTGTATGTTAAGGAATAAGACGGGCAGAGGAGGTTGATAGAAATTAAACGGATGCTCTTTCAAGTCACCCTGTGACTGGTATTCCTGGAGTGACTTTTCTATCTTTTAATGTTAGTCTCACGGTTATTTGATATATTGTGATGGCCCGTCATTTGGTTTAAAACTAAATCTGATTTTTTCTCTCTTACAGATTTGTTTCCCCCTTTGGTTTCTCTCATTCAAGCACCTGGTTAGTAAATTTACCTTTACACACGTTTGTGCTCCCAGCCATATGTATCCATTTGTAGAAAGCAAAACAGTGAACAGTTTAGCATTAGTGAAATGTCAGGAAAATGCCCACAAGGCACTAATGCAATACTTGAGTTACAAATCTGAGAATGGAATTAGGCCACTAAATCAGTTTTCTTGCCGTGTCATGGACCACGGGGATGTGTCCCAGTTCTTTAAAAAAGGGCATCTTCATCTCATTCGGTACAAATCGCAGGTTTGTATTGGGAACATGTGGGAAATCTTTGGATTTGAAACTAATTGAATCTGCATGGAAATGGCCTTTCCTTTTCTTTATTAAATATCTGATTTGCTCTAAATCTTTTTGTTTGGCTTGCTTGCCTTGTTTTAAAAATAAAGCTGCATAAATAAGCTATCCTCTAAGGTTAAAAGATAAGGAAAAAAGAGAGAAGAAAAGCTGAGGCTGAATCATACTTTTCGATCCTGGGCATAGCTTCTCCTTTTGTTTAAGGAAAGAACCTACCTCCTCTGGTATACAGCGGAAAATAGCCAGCTGTCAGTGCAAGGTGTCATTCCATCTCCAATGCCAGAGTTGAATCTAAGGCATGTTTTCCATTTCAAAAGTGAGGAAGGAGCACACATTCCAGG
Organism: Petromus typicus; assembly: GCA_004026965.1. Taxonomy (NCBI): domain Eukaryota; kingdom Metazoa; phylum Chordata; class Mammalia; order Rodentia; family Petromuridae; genus Petromus; species Petromus typicus. The sequence continues at coordinate 29,747 of PVIR01017368.1, read as the reverse complement.
GCCTACAATTATTATTCAGGGCCAGACAGTAAAAACTCTGTCTCTGATTGTAGGCTGAATTTGCTTGACAGATGTGGTTTTTCAACAGTCTCCTTATTAACATGCTGCCTGTCCCTCCTCTCTGCTTTTGCTGCACCTGCTGTGATAGTGATTATTTTGTGTATACAGGTAGCATTGCCTTCAGAGATTAAGGGTACATTGTGTGAAGAAACAAACCAATGGACTTATCAGCAACTGTACAAATTCCACCCACCTCTTGACAATAGCTGAAAAATTCCCCTTGGGAAAGTAATGTTTTTCTTTGGGAATTGTGGGTTAAAAATTGATGTTTACAACTTTACCTATCTCTCTTTTCCAATTCCCTTATCCTTTTTATTTTTTAATTTATAATTGCTCTCTTAGTCAGAAAATATTTCAGAGGTTAATTTTTTATATGCTATAGGAAAGAAGTCAAAATTTTTCCTTCATATGTTTACTGATATTTTTTCTTATAAAATTGGGAAAAGTCTTAGTGCACTACGAATCCACTCTTTTCATGAGTATCTTTCTACTCCTTACTTTTATATAAGATGCAAAAGAGTGTAAGAATTATTAAAATCTATTCACTACAATTCATGGTAAGAAAATGATGTTTTAATTTTTGAAAACTTCTATCATTCACCTATACTGCAAATTTGTAGATGATAGAAAAATTTACCTGAAAGACCTGGGTCAGGATAGGTAACCCCAAAGAGTCTGATATACCTTTAAACACTGAAGGCATATTTCCCAGTGTTGAATGGAAAGAAACACTCCCCTCCATCTCCAATATGACTTCCACACAGAGGTAGGTAATCAATTGCTTCTGGCTTTGTTTTCAATTTCTGCCCACTGAGCTTTTTGGAGAACAAAGAAAATCTCTCGTTGAGTGCAATAAAGGTAAAGGGAAATTTGTCTTGGTATTTGATCTCTCCCTGAAACATCTCAGGAGTGAGTGATTTTTTTTTCTTTGCAAAAGTGACTTTGTCCCAGAGGAACAACCCAGGAATAGGGATATTTCAGTTTGGGATGTAAGAGAAAAGAAAATTTCTCCACTCTAACTCACGTACATCAAAAATCCTGTAGCTGCTCAGGAAATGTCAAAGAGATCGGGCCTTATTGTTCATAGAAATATCTGGAAAGATTGTGGTGTTATGGGATTCCATCTGACACAGATTATAACTGTGCATGTCGTAGTCACTCTCCTCATCCCTGAGACACAGTCCTCAACACCTGCAAAGGAGGTCCGTGGTCAGCTGTCTCCAATGAAGAAACCACATGGTACAAGGGCTTGCCTCAGAGCAAGCATCGAATGTCATGGTTGGGAACAGAGAGAACAGAGGAACTACAATGGATACAAACTTCGGCTGTGTTGGGGACCCACCTCTTCTAACCAGGCCCCACCTCTGACAGCACATCCTCTATGAGCTCATCAGGGGAACAATCTCTTGATGCATATAGTACCCTCATGGTCTATCACCTTCCATATCTGTGAGACATGTCACATCCTACTCATAACAGTACATTGTCCATTCCTTCCTTGCACAAGTGGGTTTATCTATGTTGTTCTATGTAATGTTAATAGGTAAATTTCAGCAATAACTGTACAAAATAATTATGTATATAATACATGGATATTACTTTAAAATCAGTTGATAAGTATGCTCTAAGTGATTTATAATAGTATTTAATCACTTAATCGGACATTTAAAAATTATTTTGGATGACATCTAGACTTCCCCCCTGCAACTTGAGTTCCTGTTTCAATGGTGGAGCTAAGTTCATTACATCTAGATAGAGAGGATTCCAAGATACTTGAAGAAGGTGGTGGGAGAAAGGAAATACAATTATTCTTCTAGTTAATTAATGATGAGAGAACAGATCAAAAGTCAGACTGAAAGAGAGTTTCTCTTTCTTGAGTCAAGAGCTATGATTATGATTTAGAAAAAGCTGAATTTTTAGAAAATTAAAAGGAGGATTATTGAACTTTGTACCATTAAACTGGTAATTAAATTTGTACCACACAAGCCATGTGTCCATGGTTGCCTCGCCAGTCTATTAATGTAATACTTTTTAATGTTTTGTACCAGGGATTGAATTTGTGGCCTTGCACTTGTGAGGCAGGTGCTGGAACCATGGGGATTAATTCTCAGCCTATTAATCTAATTCTTATTTAGCTCCGTTTTTATTTTTTGTTTTTTGTTTTTAGGATAAGAATTTGCTGCACAGAATCTTAGCTTTGGTGTTTAGTTCTCTTTCTGTCTCCTGTCAGAGAAGGCCCTTCCAACTACATGGCCCTGGAGTTCTCCTCTATAAGACATAGGATGCTCTGAGGTCAAAGCTGGACCATTCCATCCAGGGCAGTGATGCTCCAGTGTGAGACCCTACAATGCTTCCTGGATGTTAGTGACGATTAGTAGGTTTGTAAACAAATTCTTCTGGAGTGAAGGTTTAATTTGTGTGATGACAGGAATTGTTTGAATAATTGACTTGAATGAGTTTAATTAGTCATAAGAGAGTGGTTCGTTTTTGTTTTGTTTCTTTGGAAGACATAATTGCTGCTTGTGTTGAGTTCCTGCAGGAATGATTTAAATGTTGAATACTCTGAGTTATGTTGGTTGTAAAAGCACAGATTTGACATGCAAATTTGCTTGGCTCTGAGTGTCCTGGGACAGTGGGAAGTCCCTACCTTATCTCCACCATTAGACACCAAACTGCCACCACTGTCTCCTCTTTCTGCATTAGAGAGTTGCATAATCACCTTGAGCTGGTCTGTCAGCCTGTGGAGCCACAGGTTCATCTCTTTTAAGAAGAGTCTTCTGCCAGGGGCTTGACTTGTCCTGTGCCAGTAGAACCAACTTAATGAGCCTACTAACTGTAGGGATGGTGATATCAGTCCATGTTCGGGGCTTTTCTTCTCTTACTTAAAGGGGAACTCAGTGGAGATTCAAGGGTGGCAGAACAGAAACAGGAATGACAAGATACCACTGAGACCCTAGAGCCAGGCAACATGGTACTACTAGATAACTGAAGAGCCCAGTGAGAGGACAGAAGACAAGAAGGTGGATGCCTATGATTTTAATTTGAGGCCAACCCTATATACCAATAGACAAGAGTTAATTTTCACGATTCCTCCAGAATCCATTTTCTGTGCAATACAATTTTATGATTACATAACACCTATCATTTGGAAATCTCAAAAGATGTTATAAGCAATAGCGGCAGTTGATGGTTGAAGTACCTTCAGATACAGTTAATGACCCACAGTTTTATGTTTTGTACATATAGAGGAGAAGTTCCAAAAGGTTAAGTTAATTGCTATAGTCCTCTAGCAAGTCACTAGAGAAGTTAAAAATAAAATAGCTACCATGAGTGGATATTGGATAAGTTCTTTTTTTTTTTTGTAAGAAATGTAAGAGAAAGCATTTTATGTCACTGAAGTTTGATCATGTGCAGAAAATAACTTTTAATGTATTATTTGGAATGGACAAATGAGGACATCTATCTTCTTTACCTTATTGCAAAACCCAGAGGGCTATTTGTAGCACAGAAACTAGTAAAAGATACTTTGGGGTTTTATCCCTTATTTGGCTGATAGCAATTTTATGATCTGCAAATTCCATGGTAAAAATTATGTGGTTAGTATATATACTAACAACGTGAAAAACTTTATCAGCAATTAAAGTGAAAAGGAAGTGTGAGTAAGATTTCTGTTACTGTGATTAAATGCATGAGAAAAACAATGTAAAGAAGGAGAGGTTTCTTTGGGTCATAGCTTTAGAGTCTTCAGTGTGTGGCCAGGTGACTGTTAGGTCTGTGGTGAGATGAAATCACCTCCTGGAAGCTGGGAAGGAGAAAAGAGGAGAAAAAGAGACAGAAGGGATGGGGCCAGGACAACACAGTGGTAAGCAAGTAACGTCCGAACTCATTCCATCCAACTTGGCCGTCACCTCACCACGGTGCCATGAAATTGTCTGGCTGTCGGTGGACCCTCCTGAGCAGGCCTGCCAGGTGATTCTTTTCTGGGTGTGTGAGCTTTGTAGGGGAATTTTTGAGCCAAACTATAAAAAACATTTTCTCCAAAATAAAGTTTACTCAACTTATGTGCCATGATTAGCCATCTGGTGAAGTGTATCAATCTGTCTCAGAATGATGATTTTAAAAGGATAACATAAAATAAAAAAGAGTATAAGACATCAGAGTGAGACAGAACAGTGAGACAGTTATAAATATAATTTAAAACATCTTGCACGTGCTTCTTATTGATGTGCCACTTAATAAAATTTCATGTTCTTCATTACATAATAGAATCTAATGTAATAATTATCATAAACCCCAACAGTGACAAACACAGTGTTCAAGGCCATGTGTACTAACCTCAAAGAGGAAATGTCCACAAATGCTCTCTGTGATAGAACCATAGTTACTGCTGATACTACTGAGTTGGTTCCCACATTTGTGTACAAATGAAAAACTAAATTTCTGTTTCACGTTAGGGAAAATACACAATGGAATTTTTTTTCCCCTAACTCAAATCTAAGGATCATGTGAACTATCTTTGGACTCTTCTCTGTTAGTACAAAATTAGGAATACTTTTGTTGGGTTCCCAAGTTATTTTTTACTCCCTGTTTCTCTAAGATGATGATGTTCTGTTAAAGACTTCAAATACGGGTCAAAATGGTGGCTTCCTTGGAAGAGACTGGAGTGTAGTTAGCAGAGGAGAGCAGAAATAGTTCGTTCAGGGTCAATTCTAGGTGAATTGAAAAGAGGAGAGACTTTTTCTGTCTAAATCAAATGCTTCATGTTTCTGAGCGATATGAGTCCTTCTGTGGGACATAATTCAACTCCACTAGATGGAATTGTTAGTGACAATGTATTTCTTATACATCGTGTATTTCTTATATATTGTGTTTGTCAAATGAATATATTTACATGGAGGCAGCTCAGTTGACCAAAAGAATCTAGTGCCAGCTGTGGACTTCTGGGTGTTGGCACCTGAGTAGATTAGTAAAAGCATTATTTTGTCTCTTGTCTTTCAATTACCTCAGTGACTGGCTCTTTTTCTTCTCCATCGTCAGTCACTTGTAGGTTTTATTTAGCAAACAGGAGAAGTAGTCCTTTTTCAGTTTGCCCTTGATTCTACTTTTGCTGGCAATAACATTTCCCTAGTGGCAAGCAAATCCTTCTTCAAGTTGAACATCTCATTTACAGCACTGTTGTTTGAGGTGATAGTCATTTGTAGTTCGTAGAGGAATGATTTCTCTCCTATGAATGAACAGATGGGTTCATAAAGCTGTCTGAAGTTGTAAGCTGGCTCACAAGCTCTTTCAAGGACATCCATTATGGTGTCATGGTGCTGAGTACCAAACTACCCAATAGTTGTACCATGAAAACCAGGGTTAAACTTAAGCTAAAGTGGGGTTGGAATTTGAGCTCAGTGGTTCCAGTGCCTGCCTCAAAAATGCAAGGTCCTAAGAGTTCAATCCTTGGTACCACAGGACAAAAGCTAGCCTAAAGTAGGGCCATCCAAGGGGAGTGAAGATAGCTCAGCATCTGCTGCTATCAGGAAGTCATTAAAATTTGTAGAGAAAATATTTAAGTTATGATACATTAATTGCACAAAAATACAATAGTTTTGATATTTTAGTCTAAAACTGTGTTTTCTCTATTTTTTAACTTTTCTGACTATGAAATGGTTTTGACATCTTGAAAAACAATCATCACAGAAAGGCAAGAATACTTTTAAGAGAATTGATGCTGTACAGTTCTTGGGAACCAGAACTCATCTTTCTTGTGTTATTTATGTTCCTACATGCTCCACTTTTTGTAGTAAGCTTATTTTTGTTTTATACTTCACTGCAGTATGTGGTGATATTGTCTACATAGAATATTTTGTATAGGATTGGAAATTATATATCACTTATATACATCTATCACATTATATATCCTTTCTATGCATATGTATACACATATTTCATATATATATGACATGTATAATTTTTATGCTGGATATCAAACCAGGGCCTCATGCATGGTAGGCATATATTTTATCACTGAGTTATGCTCCCACCTTTTAATTTAATTTTCTTTTTGTGGAACTAGGGATTGATCAAGGGGACTTCACTCTTGCCAAGCAAGTGTGGCACCCCTGAACGATATCCCTGGTTCTTTAATTTTATATTTTTGAGACAGAGACTCCCAAGGTCACTTAGGCTGGCCTTGAATTTGCAGTCTTCCTGCTTCAATCTCTTGAGTTCTGAAGCCACATAGGAAGGCAGATTGGAAAGTGGGGATGGAGTGGGATGGAGGTTGGGTTTGAGGCTGGGCTATGTGGGTTTATAGTAAGCTCAGTTTTTGGATAGTATTTGGCAGGTAGAATTGATACTTGATAGTGTAAGGCAATGGCTTTTAGCTCTAGATCCAAATTAGAATAAATTGGTGAGTTTTAAAATATACCCGTTAAGTGATAACCTCTGGGAAGGATCCTGCCCTTGGTATATATTAAAAACATTCCAGATGATTCTAATGTGCAGTCAATGTTGAAAATTAATGGTAAAATGGATGCAAATATCAGTTCATAATCTCAAATTGGCAGGAAACAGAGCTCATTTTTATTGCTAACCTCAATTTTACCCACTTCAATTTTCTTAAAATCATTCTTTCTTATGATTTACTTACAATCATAAGTGAATAGTGAACAGTGAGGAATTTGGAGGAATGAAGCAATCTCCTTCTGAAGGTCCCCTCGCACCCACGTAGTGCAGCACTTGGTCTGTAGGTCTGGTTGGTCTACTTGGAGCTTGTATCTTTAGTTGATGCCTGTGCCTCTACTCGGGACCTAGTCTAGGACTGAGTGACACAACAAAACCTAGTGATCATATAAATCATATTTTAATGTAAAAATCACCACAATCCAAATGAATGTAAAAAAAATCAACAATGAAGAAAACACTAAAATTTTAAATAAATCAGGGGAAAGCCTTTTGGTCCAGCCTTCTCCTTGTGTTGAAAAGTGCAGACTGCTTTGCAATACACAGAGCACTTTCTTTCTCTCTGTCCCTCCCATTGAGGAGTATCCCAGCTAAGCCAGGGAAACTCTTTTCCCTTTTAGGTTTCTCTCTTGCATATTCAGTCTATGCAAGATAACCTTTTATTTCTTTATTCCCAAATTAGACTTGGAAACAGAATATATAAAGAAAAGTATTGAGCATATAAAGAAAAGTGTTGAGCATATAACTTTTTCATTTTCCTCTTTGTGACTGAGCGTAGGACTTGAAGTGTAACTGAGAATGTATGTGTGAGCTTGTGTGTGCATGTGTGTGTTTGTGGCTGTGTATGTGGAGAAGAGTGGGTACCATAATTATCTCCTTCTTTTCTTTGCTTTCTTCTTTCTTTCTGTAAAATAAAGGGAAATGGTGAGGCATTCCAGACATTCTTATTATTTCTCAAATATTAAGATCATATTGTCTCCAAAATTTTCTTTTTCTAGAACAAAAAATTCTTGGACTATGTCTTTTATCCATTTCTCACTAAAAAGTTTCAACCACTGCCAATATAACAGAAGTATCTATGTTCTCTGCCCCTGGGCTACTTACTGTCTACACAAGACAACGCTCAACTTCCTGCTCCACATTCTGCTCTTTGGGGAATTAAAATAAAACTTCCCATGTCTCAGTGTCTCCAGAGGCCTTAGAAGAAATCTTTCTGCCTCTGCTCCCCTGTCCCTCAGAAAAATTTCCCAGCCTAGGGGCACCTGTCACCTTTCAGCATTCTTTGCCTCCATTCCTCAGATGTTCTTAAATAAAATTCTCCTCTTCCTTTGGTCACAGGAAGAGTCAACACAGAAATCTACCTCAGGAAACAAGTGTTCTCCAGGAGCTCTGTGTACCAGTGTTTAGTGTCAGCAGTTCACGCATCGTGGCAGGAGGTAGAGATAATGAGGTCCTGGAAGTCGGATACCATAGGACTGTAGGGACTCCTGCATGGACTTCGGCTGCTTGTCATGATGAACCGGGAACTCACTGGAGGATTCTGAAAGGAAGACTGACATAATCTCAATCAAATGGAACGTGACTTGTGTCTGTGCTCCAGCTAACCTCCGAGCTCTTCCTCCAGGATCTGGATGTGCTTTGCTCAGGGGCTGGGCCTTGCTCTTCTGTGTGCCCCAATGTTTGCCCTTAAGGTGGACAGCTGCATGATGCGCACTTCACTTACGCAGAAGTGTCCTTGTCTCTTTTATTTAATCTTGAGACTCTCATCTTCCTTGCTTTGTTTTCCTGTGTGCAATTATCACCAGTTAATACTATCTTTACTCATTCATCTTATTTATTTTCTGCCCAAGGAAAACTATTCCTTTTCTGAACAACTAGTGTATTCCTACCATAGAGGGACTAGAAATCTTATAACTGACCAGACCTTCCCCTTTCTTTCTGTTAACTCTGGTAACCTCAGCAAAAATCTATGCAACATCTAATTGAATATATTTCTTTGTTTAACTCTTCTGAATTCCATCTTATTATCATCTTTCTTTGTTTAACTTAAAATTTAAAAGGTATTGTTTTATACCAAGTTTTGTTATCACATTTTCAAAGTGAGTAAAATTATAAACAAGAATTCTTTTTTTTTTTCTTTTTTTTCCAGTACTGGAGTTTGAGCCCAGAGTCTCACACATACAGGTCAGAGCTCTCTTCTCGGGATACATCACTAGTGTTTTTTAGTTTTCTCTCTAGAGACTTGGTGTCACTAAATTGCCCAAGCTGGCCTTCTAGTTGAGGTAGCTGTGACGACAGGCATGTACCGCCATGCCTGGCTAAGAATTCATCCTTACAGCTCTCAATTCCGATAAAATTTATGTGTGTAGAACATAATGAGCCTGTCAATTTATCAAGCAAAACAGCTGCAGATTCTGAGCTCAGCTGTCATTTCTGCACTTTAAAAAATTTAACGAATGTGAGTTAGTTGCATTTTCTCTCATTCCTTAGACAAAATACCCAGCACCAGAGGTAAAAGGGGAAGGATTTTGTTTAGTTTATAGTTCACAGAGATTTCAGTCCATAATCAGCTGGCTCCAGGACAGGGATAGCAAACAGGCCTCGCAGAGGAGAAGCAGAGAAGACTCGGCATGCACAAGGCTGCAGAGGCACCAAGGGCGCTTCCTGGAGACCTTCTGCCTCTCTTCCCGCACCCCTACCGCTGGGGTTAGGGCGGGGCTGAGGCGCTCCCTCAGGAAGTTTAGTCACCACACACCCTTAACCGCAGCCTCACATGTCCTAGATACAGCCACCTCTGAAGAAGAAAGACCCCCTCTCATCTACGCGAGGCATTGGGCGACATCTATGCACAAACCATAACATAAGATGTAATAGATGCGATGTAGTAAAAATGCTCCAGATACGCACATTTCACTAATTCTGGGAGGTTCATACTTTTTTTTTTCCATTATAAAAAGGATTTTTCTAAGAATACAGCTTATATGGGTCCCGACGGCACACTCCTGTAATCTCAGATACTTGAGAAGCTAAGGCAGAAAGATTTCAAGTTGGAATCCAGCCTGAGAAACTTCCTGACCTAGTGAGATCCCGTTTCAAAATGAAAACGGAAAAAGGCTAGAGATGTAGTTCAGTTTGAAGGCTTTAGGTTCAGTTCTCAGACCCCTACCCCAATCCGTGGCCAAAGATTACAGTTTGCATACAGTCATTTAGTTTGAAAAGTTGGGGAGCAGCTGTCTGGACAGAGTGCGGAAGACAAGAGCATGGAGCGTGGGGAGGGCCCACTTCGTCTCCCTCCGGTCTTCGCATTTCAGAGACTCAGTTTGTGCTGTGGTTTAACAAGACTTTGTGATGCGAAGAGCTCAGTTCTCTTCTTTCTTCCTCTAGCATGTGCACGAGGTAAATCCTCTCTCTACACTTCAACAAGGTACCAATTCACTGGACCCCACTACTGGGAATTCTGACTTCTTGTATTTGGCATGGGACTGGAGGACGGATGTATTTTAAAAAGGATTTTGTGTGGATGAATTTTTTTAAAACAGGGGAGACCTTGCTTTTTCCAACGTTTTGTTAGTCTGGATATTGCCCTACTGGGTGAATAATCCGATTTTACCTTACTATACAATAATGCCGAATTTCCTGGCGGTTATATTACGTGCTGCCACTAGATGGCGTAGGCGAGTCTTGGGAGGGAGGAGAATATGGTGGTTTGGGATTTTCGGTTTCCCTGTGCAGCGTACTTGGGACAACACTCGAGGAAGCTTCACCGGGACGTGACCCTTTGGCTCCAAAGGTGCAGCTGTTTGCCTTGACGAGCTGATAGAGACTCATTCAGCAAGCATTCTGGCATCTGAAGGGAGATAGAAGAAGAATCCCACTCATGAGTATGAGTGGATAGTTTTCTTAAAGCAGGAGCGTTATACTCCGCTCTATTTCCTTCTCTTATTCTTTATTAGTGGCCTCTCCTTTCCTTCCTTTCTTCCCTGTTGGCTTTCGCTTATAAGCACCAATTATCTTCTGGTTATAAAAAGTAATGGTAGGTTAAAATTTGTCTTGTAACTTTCACGGTTGTTAAAAATGTAAGGAATCTAAACATGGTTCCCACCAGCCTCAGAACGGTGACAATTTCAGGTGACAGTAGCCAAATCCTTACTTCGGGAAATTTCTTCTGCAGTGTTAATAGCAGAAACAGCATCGGCCAAATCCAGGGAGAAAGAATTTTAGGGCCCATGCAGGAAATAGTCAAAATCTTTCCCTCTTGGTGCTACAGTTCGGGTGAGGGCCAAGGCTGCCAATGTACACAGAAGTAGGGGTTTCTGCAATAACAGGGTGTGCTTCTTCTCTGCAACCTTTCATTGGAAACCTCAAAGCACATTCACTGCTTTATTCTATAAAGCTGCCTTTTCCCCTGGATTGGCAGAATAGGAAGATGTGTTTGGATTTTTATTTTTTTTCAGAGAGATTACTCTCCTTCTCTGGCTTCGTTCCAGCCCAGCTGCTTGTGGCTCTGAGAGATGCGTGTTCTCCAGCCAGAATGTCCCACTGCGCTTTCTTCTCCCCCGAGGACGCACTCTCGTGGGTCAGCGCCCGGAACGGGGGAGCAAAGCAGTGTGTGTCCACCCGTAAAGATCTCGCTTGCTTTCCTCTGGCTTCCATCTGGCAGCATCAGTTCCCGGTCTTCATTAGAAAACAAAAGAAAACCAATCAACCAACCAGAAAACTCCAAAATACGAAAAAAGAGTCTATTTTGCATTAATAACTAATGCTTACTGAGTGCTGGCTGTATCCAAGCGTTTCCTGTATGTACTGCTTTAAGCACTTGACATGTGGTCATATCATTTAATTCTTGAATCACTGTCACAAGTTAGGTCACGTGAGCATTGCAAACAGGGTTAGGTAAGTAGGATTGAGCAGCCTAGCCAAACCCTGAGTTCAAGCAGTCAGAGGCGATACACTTGCACTCCACACTTGGATTCTAAAGGAGAAGATGTTACAGTTAAGAGATTTAAAGGATTTGTATGGAGTCCTTGGATAATCTTGTAGGAGAAAATGTAATGGCTGTTAGTGTGGTTATAGTTCTTTTGGTACAAGATTGAACAGAAGCACCAGACCCAATCCTTCCTCTTTCTGGGGACTCTAAACATACTATAGTGTGTACACTTCTTACAGCAAATCAATAATTGCATTTGGAATTATCCAGTGGCTACACTGTATTAAATTAATTGAAGAAACAATGAATTGGAAAAATGATTCTTGTCTGTTTTTCCTTGATTTGCTCACCTGAAAAGGGATGAGAATGGACTGGACTGGATGGTACAGATGTAGCATTTTCCCAAAGAGCTTTGCCCTAATTACTTTCAGTCAACATAAAGCTCATGCAAAGAGGAAACCATTGCCTAGGACTCTGCATTCTCAAGGAAATTCTTGTGCTACTGGGCATGAAGAAAGCAAACAGTGATCATCCCCGGACTGATGTGCAGTCTAGCAACTCATTCATCACTGGGGCTTTGAACACCCTTCAGTTGACATGTCATGAATAAACGGTAATCACTAAGGACGAAAAAGGAGCCTGGGCCCTGAGAGAGAAGAATGGCCATCTCCAGAGAACTCAAGCGTCAGAAGGCTCTGACAGGGTGCAACAGAATCACCAAGCAGAGCTGATGAAGAAGAGTTGATGGGAATTCTGAGTACTGAGCACCTCTCCATTGTATGTGTAAAACCCAGGCTTTGAAAAAAGCTCTAAGAACACGGCTGCAGATCTAATGGGTGAGGGCCATAATGGGCCATACCTAGAACAATACAGAGAGGCTGGTGGAGAAGCTATTTCTAGAGCCACGTTGGTTGAGGGTCAGTATTGGCTCCTTGACTAAGCAGGACTATCGGCAAGAAGCGTAACTTGGTGGCATCTTTTACAGTCTAGAGTATATATCACTCCTTTCACATTTTTCTTTCTCATACATTGTGATTTCATTCTCTACAGGTTTATTCACACCCTCATAATCCTTCATTTAAAAGAGTTTCTCCAGGTGCTATTCTTTGTGAGTCACTGCTTTGTGATTTAAGGTGCACTTAAGATTCACCAATACATTTCTTCCTGACGTCTCTTCATCACCCATAGGCAACTAAAATTGAGTAGTGTCCATACTGAATTTACTATTTCCTAGCCCTGGTTGCCTTGCTACCTTCTTCCTGCACCATGCCGCACCCTTCCTATGCAGTTACCCAGATAAATTGCTATACATCTGCCTGTCTTCCCATCTGCAGATCTGTCTGTGAACTCTAAGTTGTCTTTCAAAACTCAACACAACTTCCCTCTTTCAGAAAGCTTTTAAGTTATACACATAGAGTTAAGATGGATTTTTCTATTTTTCCAACATATTTCCAGTTCCTTTCTTTACCATCTTCTTGGTGTAAGGCTTTTCTCTTTTTTTTCTTGGTTATTTATTAAAATATTAGCTTTCCCCTTTTTCAGTGATCTATTCCTCTCCATATTTCTCATGCATAAATTATTATATGCACACAATACACAATTTTCTCTCTTCTTTTCTATGCCCCTATATTATTGTTCTATATTTAAACCTTACAGTGATTTGTGAAGAAGACAATATTTCATAATGGAACATTTGGTGCCACCTTATTAATAGCACTAACCTAAGGAAAACCCAGGAATGAATACACTGGACTTTTCTACCTCATTCCTCTAAGTTAGTCTTGCTGTAATAGAACTGTTCTCAGCAGTTAGAAGTTGGCTCTATCTCAGGTTAATACACTTTATTGGTGTGTAATCTTCAAAGAGAGTCTTAAGGTCTCCGAAGCAAAGAGTTAGCATCTGCTTGGGTCAGAAGTCCAGGGTGCACTCCTGCGTGCAACTTCAGGTAACGTACAAGTTTCCACATGTGGAGATAAGTCGGGTAGGCCACCAGAAGCCCCATTCATAAATCTGGTTTGGGTCAGATTCCTTTTGTGGAGATCTACCAATGGAGGCGTGAGCTGCGGCTGCTAGTGGCCTTGAACCGCTGCCCCTTCGGTCTCAGGAAATCAATGAGGCTTTGTTCAGCAGAGACCGCCTGAAAGGCTCATAAATCAGGAGCTTCTGCGGGAACCTTTTATTGTCAAGGTAATGGCCAAGAAAAATGATAGCAGTTACTCCGTTTACACACGTTAGCCTTTTTCCTTCCTCACTGATGTTTCTTCCAATTTTCTTCCCTTGTCTCCGCTTTTTGTCTCTGACTAATTGGAATATGCGGCCTTTGAATTTCTTCTAGAGGAGTATGTGCTATAGAGCAGCATGATATTTATTAATGATGTTACATGTTGAAATCTGGTCTTTTAGCTACGCTGTATTTCAAACAAACCAGTCAAATGCTCATCCAACATGAGAGTTTGCATTTTGGATAACTGTGAACCACACTTTATAATTTCACATGATCAAGTGTCATAACGAGGATGTTACGTGTGTTACTCATGTGACTGGAGTCTGTCACTTTGCTGTGGCTGTAGGAATGTGACAGTTATGCTGTGGCTGTGGTCGCTGATGTCGTTCTGTGTACTCATGATGCCCTGTTGCATAAGTATGTTGTGATCTGTGTGTCTTACAAGTAATTTGTCTGAGTGGTTGGGTGCCAGAGACTGGGAATGTATTTCTGTTTATAAATGACAGTGGCTTCCTATGATCCCCGTGGTGAATATGTTATAGTCACTTATAGCTTTGGTGGGAGGAATAGCACTTATCTCTTCCATGTACTTATGCCAACTGCTAATTTGCTTTCAGAACTTATTTATGCTAAATATGAATTCTTACCCAATACAAGCTCTCCTTTCCTCATGATAAAATAAACCATGATATTTATCTAGTTAGATGACTAGAAGAAAGGCTATTTCCCAATCATCCTTATACATAGGGCTAGCCAGGGACTAAGTGCTGGCCAATGGGATGGAGGTGGAAATGATATGAAATTTATAGGCGATGTCTCTAAGGAGAAGGCTAGGCTTTCTCTTTTTTCCTGCTTTCCTGTTTGATTGGAAGGTAGATGCAATGGCTGAAGCTCCAGCATCTCTCTTGCATTAGTAGATAAATTTGGCAAAGGAAGCCATATAAGAGAAGGAGCTTGTTCATGGATTTTGTGAAGTTTTGCTCAACTTCTGGACTTAATAGAAATCAAATAGAACCAAGTTTCTGTCTTATTTAAATTTCTATTATTTCATTTTCTTTCTTTTGGACCCAATTCTCACCATTACAAGATGCAAGAAAAATAAAAGCTGAAACTCAGTATGTTAGTACAGACCTGTAATCCCTGCTACTAGGGAGACAAGACAGGAGGATCATAAGTTTGAGGACAGTTTGAGCCATGTAGTGAAACTTGGCCTCAAAATGATTAAAACAAGAGGTTGGGTGTGTAGCTCTTTGGCACAATGACTGTCTAGTATGTGCAGTGCTCTAGGTCCAATCCTGAGGGCAAAAATGCTGGGTATCAAAACTAGTACTGCTATGATCCTTACATCCCAGAACAAAATTTCTGAACCTATTCCCATGGATGATTCACAGGAACTTCATACAAAAACTGACCCAATCCAACTCAGTATTTCACCACTAAATTGGCTCCTATCACACTTTTCTATTTATCCCCAAACTAAAATTTCAAGCTTCTTAAAAAATACTGTTCTCACCATGTATTCTTCCTGTCCCTAGTTGACCCTTATTTCTGCCATAGCTGTGTTTTATGGTTTGTTCCAGAGAATCCACATGATGTGATTTTGCTCCTCAGGGAAGTGAGGTTGAGGTAGCAGAAGTCTGAAGCACCTGGTGAACGTGCTCAGGTCATGAGTGGTACCACCTTGGAGGAAAAACCAGCCCTAGGAAAGAGAGCTTTTGAGAGTGAGCCCTCACCTCTGGTTTTCTGTCTCTCCATGTGATCCTTTCTTCCGATGTGTATGCATGTCTTTTGCCTTTGGTCCTTCCCAGGACCCTGTGTCATGCTGTTTGAACCATAAGCCTCCAAAGTCTAAGCTACACATACCTGTATAATCTATAGTTATCCAACTGCAGATATTTTCAGTGGTGAAGAGGTAACCAATCCAGTTATTGTAATATATATTTGAATTCATAGAACTTTATGAAAATTAAATCAACTTAAAAATATCAATGATAGGGCCGGGGATATAGTTCAGTGGTTCCGGCGCCTGTCTTGTAAGTGCAAGGACCCGGGTTCGATCCCCGGTAACGACATAACAGTACTGGGTGTGGAGACTCACCGCAGCAGCAGTCAGTACCACATACCACAGTGCTGGGCGTGGTGGCTCACGCCTGTAATCCCAGCACTCGGGAGGCAGAGGCAGGAGGATTGCTGAGATGTGAGTTGGAGGCTGAGCTCAGGGCCAGCCTGAACCACAAAGTGAGACCCTGTCTCAAAAAACAAACAAACAAACAAAATCAATGATAATAGTTTTCAAGTCTTCCTGTGGACATGCTTTCATTTCTGTTGAGTAAAACTCAAGAGCTGGGATGGGTCGATCACACGGTAAGTATATATTAAGGTTTTAGTGAAACTTTCAACCTGTTCACCGAGATGTATCATTTTACCTTCCCAGGAGCAGTGTATGGTTTTTATTCTTCCCAGAACCTCACCAATATTTGGTATTAATATTTTTAATTTTGGCCCTTTTTATAGGTATGTAGTAGCATCTCATTGTAGTCATAACTTGCGTTTCCCTCACAATTACGTTTTGGGAGTTTTTTTTATATAAAATTATAGATTGGCAAATTTTTCCTTAAGTAGACTGAATATCCTGTTCTCCTATACTGTTTTTCAGGAGAAATACATTATCATTTTCTTTGTTCCTTCCTACAAAGTATTTTTTCTTTACTCTGTTTTAAAGAATTTCTTTTTGTCTTTTATCACTGGTTTTGAGAAAATTGGTTAGAAATTTGGGATATGGGTTTCTTTATGTATCTTACACTTGAAGATTATTGAGATATTTTAATTAAGGGCTGATAGTTTTTCTTAAATTCAGAAAATTTCTGCCACTATTTTTTTGAGTTTGAGCCATAGTACAAAAAAAAAAAAAAAAAAAAAAAAGTCTTCCAGTACTTTTTGAGTATGTTTTGTTCTTTGTGTCTTCTTTTAGGGAGACTCTAAATATTATATATTAAATCACCAGCAACTCAGTGATGCTTTATTAATTTTTTTTGTCAAAATTCTTTTTTCTCTCCATGCTCCATTTTTAGAGTTTTCATTGCTACATTGATCTTTTCATCTCCTAATGTCAGTTATTAATGCCACCTTGTAGATTTTCTGTATCAGACATGTTTCATTTCCATAGATTCAATGCCTATCTCTTTTTATACATTTCATAACTTCTCTTTAATTATTTGAACATGCTAAACAGTGTAGTTGCTGTAATTATCTCATCTGATAATTTGAATGTGTGTTCTTATGAGTCCATTTTGATTGATATTTTCCATATTATGAATTATATATTCTTGTTTCTGTGCATGCCTAATAATTTCTGATTGGCTGTTAGACTTTGTGATTTATTTGGTGCTGGAAGATTTTTATATTTATATAAGTATTCCTGAGCTTTGTTCTAGGACACGGCTTAGTTACCTGATAACAATTTTATCTTTGGATCTTGCTCTTGTGATTTCTTAGCTGGCACCATATCTGTATGGTGGATTGGGCTAGTTATTCTCCTCTGGGAAAGAAAGGTTCTTCTCACTTTGTCTGACATCCTGTGAAGTATGAAGATTTTAAATCTCAGTGTTCCTTGTATTGGGGGGGTGTAGCTTCTGGCTTTGTATAACCATCTATGCAATGCTGAATGCTGATGGATGCCCTGTGTAGATCTCCAAAGTTCTCTGTGCAGCTCACTGCGCTGTGATGTTCTACTAAGAACTCTGGCTGTCATTGTTTCCTGGATTCTTTATAAAATTCAGACTCTCTGCTAGACCTTGTCTTCATACCTTCTCTCTTAGCCAAAGCCTGAAATGTCCAAAAGAGGCTAAGATGGCCCCGCCACACCTGTCATCTATGGTGCTTACTGTTGGCTGCTTTTATGTATGTATTTAATGTAGAAAAGTATATGAAATCCTTCTAATCTATCTTAGAAAAATTAGAAACCCTACCCTTTGTTTCAACAGCTTTACTAAAATGTAATTTATATACTAAATTCATATACTAAATCATCCAGTCATTTAAATGAACAAATCGACTACTTTTAATATTTCTTAGAGTTATGTGACCATGGCTACTGTTTAATTTTAGAGCATTTCCACCAATCCCTAATGAACACGTGTCCTTTTGTAATCCATCTTGTTCCCACCTCCAGTCTAGCTAGTTACTGACTTACATTCGCCTGGCATAACTCCCTTTCTGGATGTTTTATCTAAGTGGAATCAGACAGTATATGGCCTGCTGTATGTTTAAAGTTTGTCCATGTGACAGTATTTATCATTATTTTGCTAGCTTTTTATGACTGAATAGTATACCTTTGTCTGTATATATTTTGTCTATTTACCAACTGATGAGTATTCAGGTTATTTCTGCTTTTGAGCTATTATGAATAACATTTCTATGGTGATATGAAAATATGTCTGTGAGAACATGTCTTTTCATTTCATCTCTTTTGAGTAGATACCCAGGGATAGAATCATCAGATAGTACAGCAAATTTAAGTTTATTTTTTAAAAACTAGCAAAGTGATTTCAAAGCAACTGCACTAGTGTGGAGTAACACCTGATTGATATGCTAATTGTTAAAAAGAGACAAAAGGAACTGTATTTCCATTCTACAGATTTTGAACGTAACATGGAACTGAGATACGCTGAAAACTTGACAACCTCTAATATTCTGAACTATTAAGTTTTTTTCTTTCCTTTGTGTCTGTCAACCAGAGGGGTGTTACCATCTCAGGGGCCAACGATCCTTTCCTATCTGGGTGGCCAAAATGTTTTCATATTAAACATCTCCAGAGATGACTTCTTGGGTTCAAAGCCCTCATCCCATATGAGATAATTAGAAACAATATTCCGTCATATCATTGAGTTCTCAAATGGAAACCCTGAGCTCCAAAATGAACAATTCTTATGGAAAAACCCACGATTTTTGTCTCTAGGATCTTATGAGATGATGGACACCTTTAAGCTGCCATGGAATCTGAGCGAACTCTAGGGCTTAGAAATGAACCAATTTAGAAAATGGGAGACCCAGGTTAAAGTCCTGGACCTGAGAGTAACTAGCTGCGAAATATTGAGAAACTCTTTCTTATCAGAGCTTCTGTTTTGTCACCTGTAAAGTAAGCATAAACCAGACACTGTAGAGATTATATGTCAGTATAAAGAACTACCTGGAGACAGTGTCTTTTATACATGAAAGCAGCAGTATTTTAAAACAGGGAGCTGGATTCCATCCACTTCAGAAACGAGACAGCGCTGGTGAGGGTAAGCTGTCGGGAGCGACTGTACTCACTAGAGAGAAGGCTCTCGTTGGCACACATACAGTCCTGGGCATTTCATTCCCGCAGTGGGTGTGCTGGAAAGGGAGGCGGGGATGGGCTGTAAAGATGCTCGCTTCTCTGCCTAGCAGTGTTGATCTTTTGCTCTTTGCCAGAGCCAATGGCCCCATTGTGCAAATCGAATGTGTGCTTAGTGGATGGTACCTTAGTTCAAGGGTCAGTTGTACACTTGATTAGGCAGTAAAGGCTGCACTCTGTGATAGTCGATACATTTTAAACACGCTCTGAAGTTTTCGTGCACCATTTTAATGAGACAGCATATAAAAATGCCTACAACAGCAGTCAGAATGCAGGCACTCAGTGAATATTGCTCCGTCCCCCTGTCTTTCCCATGCCTTGCTGTTGCATGAATTCTGCTACTGATGTTTTACGAACTCCAGGGCCCTTCCTATGTTTCTCTGTCAATTCAGGTTCTCCTTTAGAATGCGCTACAGGCTCTGATTCTTTTCCAAACTTTTGCTTTTCCTCAAAGTTTGCTGAATGTATATACTTTTTCCTCTTGGCTCTGTAAGATATCTAATTGGTAAAACTGAAAGGCAGTGTTTAGAGAAATAACAAATTAACTACTATTTATTTTATGTTTGATACGCTGGATGGTATTCTAGTGATGAGTACAGTACAAGTACCACTTTTTGTCTTGGTGGAGTCCACATTCTAAACATTATAATAAAGAATATGGGCCTGAGTAAGTGGTGGATATGCTATTCCTGCTTCTGCAGAGTCTGTTTCTACTTCTTCTTTTTCTCATTTCTGTACCGTGATATTTCTATGAGAAACTTGACATCCTTATTTGATTGTAGTCCTCTAAGACTCTCATTGAAGTTACTCCAATAGTTTCCCTTAGCCAGTTTGTGAACACATGACCATGCTCAACCAATTAGATGTTTTATCTTGTGGAGGAAAAAAAAACTCTGAAAATGATTGGCCAGAATTTGCCCCAAACAAGCTTGGGGAAATGTTATTGGCTTCTCATAGCTAGAACCTCAGAGCCTCAGTAGTTCTTACAGGTTTGGGGGGATTTATTGGGCTGTGCCTTCAGCAAATACCTCTTTCATTGTCATTTGAATTACTGAATGTCACTTGGAACTCGGTTACCCCAACACCCCAAATTTGGTAAAGTGAAAAGTATCATATTTCTTTATTTCTAATTTATTTGTTAAAATAAAACTAAGTTTTATCTATGGTTTGTGTAAAATTAATTTTTAATTGGTGACTAGTCTTCCTTTCTTGTAGGGAAGAGAATCAAAGTGCTTCTGATCAACACCATTTTTTTACATTTATTTTTCTTTTGGGGGTACCAGGGATTGAACTCAGGCCCTATGCTTGCCAGATAGGTACAGTGCCACTGAGCTAAATCTCTGGCCCATCTTTCTCCTTTTTTTTTGATACAGGAGGTTGAACTCAGAAACTTGCACTTGCAAGGTAGGTGCCAGAACAACTGAACTAAATCCTCGGCTCTGTGTGTGTCATTTTGGAAGTACACACAATTACACATTTTGTGTTACACCAAGACGATAGCTGGTCAGCCCCAAGTGAAGGCTTATTGTCTATAGGTACAATATGCAGAATATAGTACATATAAACACATATCAATTCTCAGAAGCCATGTCTCTAGCTGAGTGCTGTGATACGAAACCTCCCTCTGACCCGTACCTGAGGGCCTCTGTCATTATCTGGGAACGGAAGGGACACAGCTCATGTTGTTTTCTTCACTCACATGTCTTCCCTGAATTACTCCAGACCCCCACACTACACTGGAGGGGACAGCTGGTCTCTCTGTCCATTTGCCGTGTGTTTATTAAGCTTCTGCTCTGCTCCAGGTCTTGTACTAGGTATTGACAAAGAAGAATGTAGGATGGTTTCCTTTTCTGATGTGGCTCATAGCTGTCATGAAGAAGGGAAGGATGAGTTATTTAGAGCGGGAAAATGAGCAAGTCATCAGAGCAGTGACAAATGTCACAATAGAAGTATAAAACTGGCATAATAGGAGTAGAGAAGAAGCCGGAGCCAATCTGGAGATGTCATTTTAGGGTGGTTTGCAGGAGAGCATAGCTGGGGTGAGTCTCAGCGAGCAAACTGAGAGTGTGCTTAAAACGTGGGGAGCTCGAGCAGTACACTCCTCACTGCCAGGGAAAGAAAGAAAAGGAGGGGAAGGAGCAGCAGTCAGAAGAGAGGGAGGAGCAGCCAGAGAGAAGAGAAGTCTGGGGAGGGGATTTAGACAAGAGAACAGAATTGTCGGTACCAGAAAGTACAATAGTCCAACATGTCCGATAGGACTGAAGCGACTCATGGAAGGTGGGCCTGGAAAGTTAGACAGAGGACTGAGCCTAGTGAGTGAAGGAAGGGTTTGAAAATTTGTGTGTCCTGAAAATTGACACTCATGTGGTGTAAACTCAGGAAAGTGAATGAACTGTTTCTTCATTTGTAGGAGGGAAAAGGTGACTGTGTTTCTCTCATTATTAAGAGAACTAAATAGATTTATGAATAAAAGTACCTTGAACAGTGTCTGCCACATAGCAGAAATCAAGAAATTTTTCATTGCTCTTTCCTCTGCCCCCTCTGGCCACCACACCTTGATATGTATCATGAAAGCCATAAAGCTGAAGGTTCCTGATAAAAAGTGCTTGGTGGATTCATTCGGGAAGTGTGAAATTGATCATACAGGGTTTAGTGGACTGAAATACAGTTTCTGAAGCTAGATAAGAGGAATTGTTCAGAAAAACACGAATTTAAATGTTACTTAATTGTAAACAGTATTAAAATGAAAGCAGACAGCAATGATAACATATATTAAAATTTTGTCACCTAGGACTGGGGATGTAGCTCAGTGTTTCTGCACCAGCCTGTCAAGTGCAAGGTCCTGAGTTTGATCCCCAGGACTGCCAAGAAAAAAAAAAAAAAAAAAAAAAAAATTTTGTTACCTAGTCAATCAACTTTGTCATTTAACTGTGATATTTTTATTTGGCAAGGATTAAAATACCTATAGTCTAACTTCTGTATATAACTGGGACAAAGGGAAACATGCTTGATGTGAAGGCCATGATGAGAGTCACTTGTTTTGTGAGGGCAAATAGAGGGTCAGCTTTTCCCTCTGCTCCTAGAGCAGCACGTTAGACACCACACAGGGTGTCGTGAGTTTCCAAAGACAGTCACTTGGAGCAACACCCTCTCACCTTTGCCTTCTCTGTGCTGCTGCTTTCCTGCTTCCTGCCCTAGTCCCAAGTTCTTACGTTATTCTCTTTCTTGGATTGCTCTTTGGTGAGCAGCAGTCTCCCCAAAGATCAGCAGCTATCTGGAGCCCAAAGGGGCTCTTGGTGGATACAGACCCCTCTGCCTCATTCCTCTTCCTCCTCACTTGGTTTTGGCCCAGACCTTGTCATCCACACAGGGCACTGCTCTTGAAGGGCAGCTCGACTGTGCAGCCTGAGCTGTGCTGGAATCCGCGGGGCTGCACACTGGTTGCAAGGCTGGGTGTGAAGACCTCAGTCGGAGAGGCATCAGCTCCCGGGGGAATCATAGTTCCACAGTCTGGTGTTGACGCCGGAACAACAGCACAGAAAAGCCTATGACTCCCAGGATCTTTGGGATGAGGAATCTCCTCTCTTCACACAGGGGCCTCCTTGTCGTTGACATCTGCTTATCCATGGCAATTCATAAGCAGAGGAAACATTAATGAATTAAACCATTTCTGATTTCTAAACTAATATTTACCCATGCTCTTAGATTCTTTCCAAAATCTTTGCCTCTTTTTCCCCCCCATGTTAACAGATGCTCTCCTTTCTGGGATCATTCATTTCCCTTGGTTCCCAATTTTAGATTTACTTTCTTGTTAGCAGGTGCATCCAAAATAAGAAACAAATGCGCCCATCCCACTCTCAATTTAACTGAAAAGCTTAAGATAAATTTCTGAGTAATATATCAAAAAAATAAATCATAGTATTTTTCAGTTACTTGACAGTCTTTCTTGTCCCTTTGTGTGCCTTTCCACTTTCTTGCTTCCCTTAAGGAAACCATTGTAAGTAGCACAGTGAATTTTCCCATGCCCACATAATCTTATCACAAAATAAATGCTTATGCTACATTATTGTTTATTTTTCTTAAAATTGAGCGGGCCAGGCAAATGTCTTGAAAATATACCGGGGAAATATATCAGGGAAATCCATTCAATTGCAGGGCTCTCATAAGGTAGAACATTATACATATATGGAAAAATAGTCATAGAGAGATGGGAATGTGCCTGCTTGCCAAGTGAAAGGTTTTCAGTTTGATTCCTTGTACAGCAATAAAAAAAAAAAAAAAAGAGTTTGCTAGGTGTGGTGGCTCACACCTGTAACCCCAGCATTTAGGAGGCAGAGGCAAGAAGATTGTAGTGAGTTTGGGGTTAGGTTGGGCAACATAGTGAGTTCAGGGCCAGCCCAACATACAGAGTGAGATCCTGTCTCAAAAAAAAAAAAAAAAAAAAAAAAAAAAAAAAAAAAAAAAAAAAAAAAAAAAAAAAAAAAAAAAAAAAAAAAAAAAAAAAAAAAAAAAAAAAAAAAAAAAAAAAAAAAAAAAAAAGAAAAGAAAAAAGAAAAAACCCCAAGAACAGCTGCCTCTGAATTTTCTTTTTTACGTCTGTGACTCATCTCATTTCCTTGGATGTAAGAACTCTGCCTTCACTGACTTTCAGCCCACTGCTTAGCACTTAGGAGGTTTAAAAACAAGTCATTGTGACATTAACCGAATTGAAGTCTAAAGAAAAAAAGAGCAAAGTGGCACAAATTTTTTTGTCCTAGAAAAAATTTGAATTCTATCTTCATTTTCAAGGCTGTCCCAGAATAGACCTATTTTAGAGGTTCTTTTGAAAACTAGGTGGTCAGTAAGCATGCTTTTTGCCTCCGTTATTCTTACACACTTTGGGCAGGTTGTTTTCATTTGTCTTGGAACAGAGTGTGTTATGAGTGCTTCCACCCTATCCTGATCATCTTGAGCGAAAGCAATGAGGGTACACTTTTGTTTGAATTTCCCTTTGACTCTGGCCAAAACACAAAACAAAACAGTCTGGGCAGATAGCAAGCCAGGATATTTTTGCTTACTCTTCACTGCTTAATCAATATATCTAACCGGCAGCAAGACACAGAATGTCTTTCCTGACGTTGGAAGTAAGAACTAGGTTAGACATCCTGATAATAAGCGACAGTGTGGTGGAGATGGATGGGTTGAATAAAATATAGATTCTATTTGGCTTCTTCCTAACTGCATTTATTGCATCCCCATTTTATTGCCCATTCATTGCCCCATGTCAGTTCAATTCTATTTTATTTCCACTTGAGATATACACACAATATAATGCTAGACATTTGCAGTCAAAAGCATTTTTAGAACTTGTCGCCAGCTAAGTCTCCTGTTCTTATATATTAAAGTAAAATTTGGTCAATTTAAATCTCTGATTTCACTTGGTAGACTTTAAACATTTTATCAAAAGTGAAAAGGCTTGCTACGTTATAATCACTTCCATTGACAGGAAGGCAATTTAGTGACCTGTATAAAGGCATGAAATGACTTAGCTGAAAGTTCAAAAAAGTGGTCAAATCCATGTACAAAATGGGTCATTATGTCATTAAGTATAATACAATCAGTATTATAGTAGATTGGATTCTTAAATAAATGAAACTTCTGATATTGGGACATATTTGTAGAAAATGGTGAGCACTTACTTTTCTAAAATTTCAGTTATCCTTAGCTGAGTAATTTGTACTTTTTCTTCTATCCTCAATTATAAAATTATTCATTTTTTCCATGAAATCCGTGTTCTTCTGTTGCCATAAGAGCAAAACTATTGAGAATCTCATGGTAATTTACTGACCATTTTATACATTGGCTTTTCAAAGGAGGTACCAAAAATGACATAAATGTTAATCAATTTTCTTAAACAAATAGTGGCCTTAACATTTACATTCAGATGGTTTAATTTCAGAATATGCATTTTTAAAAGAAGCACAATTTCCTTATTTCTGGAACACTCACATTTTGTTTACGCATGGAATACATACAAAGTATTTTTTGTTTGGGTTTACCACCTGGAGTATTCAGTTAGAAGGCAGTTGAATTACAGTAGCCATCTTTCATTGAGCTTTTTCAGAAAAGTATTTTCTCCCATAAAACAGTGCCATGAGGCAGCCATGACTTTTACTCCTTGAATGGAGAACTGCCGCCGAGGAAGATAGTATAGTTTAACCTGCAGTAGTAGTTATGGTCGTAGTGGTAAAGTCATCTATTGAACCAAGTTCCAGAAACTTCCTGCAGCATAGTGCTAAAGAAAAAAAAAATGACTCAAGACTTGTGATGGAAGAGATACTGAGCTCAACTCCAATATAGGCTGGTCAAGGGGAAATTAATAACTAAGGAGCAGTAGAAGATCAGTGTCCATAAAATTAATAAGAAGGCGCATTAGGGGAAGGGAAGCTCTGGATAAAATGACCTGACATGGTTCTTTCTGAAGAGCGGCCAGGAGGATCAGACGTCTGTGAATGGTGGAGAGCGAGGAGCCTGGTCAGTGATGAAGAGGCCTTGCATGGCAGGGGCAGGGGAATCGCCAAACTGATTTAGCAGGATTCTTTTCCGAGGCTGGATTTCACACAGAAGTGCTCAGAAGGGCCTAGCAGAAGAATGAAAAGCCTGACTAATGCCTGGTTGAGCAGGAAATCTTTGCCCCAGTCCTGCATCTCCGTTAGTACCCAGCTCCATCCACACTCTGCTTCTGTGGGATGTACAGCCGACAACACCTTACTGCAGAATCAACCTGGAAACTTGTTAGAAATAGAAATCCCAGACTGTAACTGCAGCAGGCTAGGGGCAGTGAAGCTAACGTGGAGCCCGAGAGTCTGCATTTGAACAGATATTCCCTGCAGTTACGCACAGAAGCTTGCACAATAACTGCCTCTGT
The DNA here is from genome assembly GCA_004026965.1 of Petromus typicus. Classification (NCBI taxonomy): domain Eukaryota; kingdom Metazoa; phylum Chordata; class Mammalia; order Rodentia; family Petromuridae; genus Petromus; species Petromus typicus. The sequence goes on along the minus strand of PVIR01017368.1, from coordinate 3,805 downwards.
TAGCATCAAGAAAATGTTCATGAGGGATAATAAGACCTTTTAAAAATATTCTTACTTAACTGCCATATATGTATTTTGAAACATAACTAATAATATTGTTCTACAAACTCGTATGTCACCAGTTGAGTAAAACGACAAGACCTAGAAACCCTGGGTGGTGAGTGAGTAGTTGGTTTCTGATGTGGGAAGAATGATGTCGGAAGGAGTCTGAAAGCTGGAAGATCACAGGCTTGGGGCTGAAACCCCGGGGAGCCAATTCCTGCCATCATTGGCAAACACAGGGGAAGAAAAGGAGGAAGCCTGTAGTACAGATAATGCTCTATTCACTTTGTCATTTTGAACAGCGCTCTTCTTCCAGCCGTTAGCTCCTGTGGTTTCTGTTTAGCATCGTGTAATGGTTTCTCAGTTGTCAAGTGATTTACTAGTTATTTTAGGATTTCTGTTTCTTTAGTACTTATCATTCCATGCCAACTCAAAAAGTCAAAAGTAAAAGTAATCAATTGGGGACGTGTTAATGAGGCCATCCCAGCCGAAGCTCTGTGCTCACACCTCTGTTCTGATTTGAGGAGGTTATCCTGCGCATTCTGCCTCACTTTGCCTGACCAACAAGAAAAGGTAAAGGAGTTTAGAGAATTTCTGGTGACTTTGAGTGAAGGAATGAAAAGGTTGTTTATGGGGAGGCGTTCAGAGTAAAATTCACCTCCAACAGATTATTTGCTTATGTTTTTTTTTTTTTTTAATTCATCACCACAAAGAACTTGGGAACAAGATAGTTACTTGACTCCAATATCAGGCAGTACTCCAGCTATGTTATAAGAGTGCCCTTGAATATGAATTTTTTGAATATGAATTTCAAAAATGGTAACGCCCTATGTTCCTGCTCCTGTGTGTATTTGACTTTCTATACCACATTATTCTTACTAGGATGGGTACCCAAATATAATTTTTTCTATTATTTGCTGGAATCATGTACACTTGCCTAATGTGTACTAATGTACACTTGCACATTAGCAGCTCAAAGTCCCTAGGTTAGTAGGGGTAAGATCACTTCATGGAACACAAGAATGCAGAGCTTTGCTAACTCTGAAAATCCTAGAGTTCTTTGATATTTTTCTTAGTTAGATTCTCTGATTAACTCTATATTATGATTTTCATTTTGGCCTTTTAGGGGAAAGTTTAAGCATTTTGTTAATTAGATCTAGAATACATTTTAAGGAGTATTTAAACAACTTTGGAGGGTTACAAGACAGATCCACACTTTACAAAGGAGTCAGCAAAGTCTGTATGATTGCCAAATTGCAAGAGAAAAGGTTAATTAATCTTTGACTTGGGAGTCATTTAGAAGGGAAATATGTTGTTTAAAAAGCCTTAGATTAAAAATTATTCTGAAGATTGGGGAAAGAATTTGATAAAATTCTAAATGAAAGTCTGTATATTTAGCAGTCCTAAATTCTGAATTACCTTCTTGTTTTAAAATAATCACACAAAAATCTTACATAGTTGTAGATTTTTTTCTTTTCCTCTTTATAGTAGTGACAGGAAAGGAAAACTGTATGTACTCTACAAAAGCTATTATGTATATTGAAGTTTTCTAACTAAAGACAATGATATGCTTTAGATTTTCATGTAGTGGTATATTTTCCCATATTCATACCTTTGAATTTCTCTACTGAATTAAATTCTTAGGTTAGATTGAAATTATTTATTTAAAAGTTTGGTTCAGAAGACAACTCTAAGCCAGGCATGGTGGTAGGCACCTATAATTCCAGAACTCAGGATGCTGAGGTAGGAGGATCACCATGAGTTTGAGGCTAGCCTGAGCAACATAGTGAGTTTTAGGTCAGCCTGAGCAAGTCCCTGTCTCCAAACAAACAAACAAACAAACACTTCTTTCTAAATTAACATTCTTGTTTCCAGTGAATAAAATGCTATACAAATGATTCCTAAGAATAAAGCATGCAGACAACCCCAGAGGTCACGGCGTGCTTTACAAATACAAGGTCATGAGTTTGATCCTCCATTCTGAGAAAAAAAGGTGAGAGAGAGAGAGAGAGAGACAGAGAGGGTCAGAGAGAGACAGAGAGAGAGAGACAGAGAGAGACAGAGAGAGAGAGAGAGAGAGAGACAAAGAGAGAGACAGAGAGAGAGACAGAGAGAATCAAGAACTGAAGATGTTTCTCAATGGTTCTGCACCTGTTTGGCAAGAGCAAGGTCCAGAGTACAATCAAAAGGAGAGAGAGAAAAATAACCCCAGGCAATATAGCTATCTGATCTTGGACAATGGAGCCAAAAACATATACAGGAGGAGACAGCCTCTTCAACAAATGATACTGGAAAAACTCATTATCCACACACACAAAATTGAAGCTAGACCCATATCTCTCACTCTGTACTAAAATAAAATAAAAATAGATCAAAGACCTAGATATTGAAATAGAAACAATGAATCTTCTGGAAGAGAAAAAAATAGGTAAAACTTTTGAAGACACAAGCATAAGCACAGATTTCCTGAACAGAGCCCAGCTGTATAAAAAGTAACAAGAGTCAACAAATAGAATTACATTGAATTATAAGACTTCTGTGCCACAAAATAAATAAGCAATAGGTTGAAAAGACCACTTATGCAATGAGAACAAATTTTTCCTAGCTATCCCTTGGACAGATGACAAGAATCTAGAATATAAAAAGAACTCAAAAAATTAGAATCCGTAAAACGAAACCCCTAATAAAACAATGGTCAACTGAAATCAAAGATACTTGTTGAAATACAAATGGCTAAGATATAAAGGAAAAAATGTCCAGCATCTTTGGCCATTGGAGAGATGCACAGCAGAATAACACAGAATTCATCTTATTCCAGGAAGAATGGCTATCATCATGAACACACACAAAATCAAGAAATGCTGATGAGAAAAAAGGAACACTTTATGTCTTTGCTGGGGATATAACCACAGAGGACAGGAAAGTGCCATTCGTATGAGGTGGACCACTATCTTTCCCACGCTCTTCTATTTTGATGGAGACCATGGGCTCAGACAATTGAGGCCAGAGACAGGGTTTCTGGTTTATTTTGAAAAAAGGTCCTTGAGATTGTAAGAACCACATCCTCAAAAAGTAGCTCATACTTCTATGAACCTTATTATAACTAGATACTGTTGTAAGTACTCTGTCTGGAATCACTCATTTAATCTTCACTACCGTCTTAAATCATAGGTAATGTCTTGAGTCTATGCTGTTAGCCACAACCTTCCCAATCAAATTTCCTGACACATGAGCACTGGTTGAGGCTGAGTGTGTCTAGATTCACAGGACTGGAAGGAGTGGTAACAGGCCCTCCAAAATAATGATAATAAAAAAATCAGATATTTTCTGCAAGCTAATCACTTTGATTATATCTTAGCTTGCAACTTACGGGCTTCTTGAATGGTTGATCTGTGCATCAATTTCCAGAGGGAAACTAGGGAATCTTGCACAGAGAACGCATCTACTCAGGGAAAGGGATGAAATGACTATTAGCAAACTCTGCAGATTGCAAGGTTATAAAAATGGCTGCTTGTTCTTCATTTCTTCAGAGGAAAGCTGTCCGCGAACAGGATAACCTACTCCTAGAACTTCTTTGTATGGATTAATCGGCACGTGAACTGTTTAACGAAGCTGGCACCGTTAGCTGTCTCTCTGTGGCTGCCCTTGATTAGTGGAAGTGTGCTCTGAGTGACAGAGCCACGGCGGATGTTCCTGACGCGTGTTCTGACGTGCTAGACTTTTGCAGCTACCGCTGGCGCTGTCATGCAGCTTCTTAAGAGAG
>PVIR01017367.1:0-35338 GCA_004026965.1 Petromus typicus | reverse complement strand
CCTGCCCTGTTTTCTGGCACTGTTTGTTCCAAGTTACTTTCCTTTTAATAGTTAGGAACCTTAAAATAGCAGTGTTTCCTGGGTTGCTCTTTGCAGTCTGTATTGGGACCAATACAAGCTGACTGGATGTGCTTCTGCAGTTACTGTGGAGAAAATCAGACTCTGACCTGCTAACCTCAGTCCCTGGGTGCTCTTCCGGCGTTGGCCTGGAGGCCAGTAAGCTCTAGCCCCGGCGCAGATTCAGTGGCACAGTCGCCATTTCCCGAGCCACCCGCTGCTAACCTCAGTCCCTGGGCGCTCTTCCGGCATGGGCCTGGAGACAAGTAAGCTCCAAATCCGGCGCAGATTCAGTGACGCAGACTCGGTGCTGCAGTCGCTGTTTCCCGAGCTGCCCGCTGCTAACCTCAGTCCCTGGGCGCTCCTCCGGCGTGGGCCTGGAGACAAGCAAACTCCAAACCCGGCGCAGATTCAGTGACGCAGACTCGGTGCTGCAGTTGCCGTTTCCAGAGCCGCCCGCTGCTAAACTCAGTCCCTGGGCGCTCTTCCGGCGTGGGCCTGGAGACAAGTCATAAATAGCTTTTCCACCTTTTATAGAAGGCTGTATTTTTTTAACGCTAAAACTCATTCAATTGGTTTTTATGAATACTTTAAAGCATGTATTTTATTTATATTTTTTATAGACTCATCTTGATGTTTGGAATAATTTATAATTTCTCTATCTTTTACAGTACAACTCATATATAAAGAGCATCATATAATTTTAAAACTGTCTACTACAAGACGCAGTGGAAGTTTTTTAAGGGTGGAGCAAATTAAAGTTTAGAAGATCTGCAAAATAGTTGTATCACAAGGATATTATAATTTATACCAACAATGAATTGTTTGAAATAAAGTGAAGTGAAATGTTCAAATGATTAGAGTTGTGTTTTGAGATTTACAAGTTAAAACTTGTCACCTTTCAGAATTTGGACTGAAATTTCAAGTGCAAGGTGTATTATTTTCAGTGTAACACCACAAAATATAAATCGCATGCTGGAGAGAGAATCAGTGGGACATCAGTGAATTACGGCTTCCAAGTAAACAAAATCTAATAGTTTCATCACAGTGTGTTTTTGGATTCGCTTAACACAATTTTGACACATCACTTTTGTCACAAGTACTCCTGCTTAGTGGTTGATTTTTGCTAGAAGTTTGGAGATGATTAGTTTTGTGTGACCCAGTCACCCGTGTTCTTAATCTGTAGCAGAAATTTGAAGGCTTTTGCTGGGAAGTATGAAAGCTCAGGGGAAGCACTGGAAGTTTTCTTTAATTCCTTTTTTTTAACCTATAAGTCTGTCTGTCCATCTATGTCCGTATGAGATTATACATCTCTAGAGCTGGGGACTTTAGCTCAGTGGCACTATGCCTGCCTCACAAGCAAAATGTCCTTAGGTTGATACATGCAGTGGGAAAATAATTACATATCTGTGTAGTGTAAGTGTATACATTTCTATTTTCTCTCCTCCTTGATATATTAACTCATCAAGGGATCTCTTCGCCCATGCATTATTCACACATTCATATGAACATCTGTCAGCATATACACATCTATCCATTCATCCATCCTTCTATCCATCCTATTAGTGTGATCTAACAGGAAATAGGACACTGATCTATGCCTGCCTCAGGGGGATAATTTTTGGTTTTATATTCTGAAATTTTAATTGCCACAGGCTCTACCTAATAAAACAGAAATCCATAGCTATACATCAGTACCGTCGAGGTCCACAGGTCATTAATTCTGTATTATTGCAGGCATAAATTCTACATTTGGGTCGCATATATAGGTTATTAGGAGCAGTGCTACGACAGGCTATGGAAATCAGTGCCCTTTGTAGGCTCAGGTAAAAAATTACTAATCTGAACTAAGAAATATATTGCCATTGTAACAATTCAAAAAATTATACATTTACTGTCACACTATAAGGTCTGCCTTCCTACACTGCTAAAATTTTGCATATATGGAAAAAATTCTGATGGAGAGTCAGATATTTTTTTAAAGAGAAAATGCTACTACCTCCAACATTCTTTCACATGCACCTCATGCTCCAACATGTTTCTTTATTAGAAGATGTTAGAAATATCTTTGTTATGACAAAATCATTTATCTTTTATTCTTACTTATTAAATATGGCATCTTGTTAGTAAAATACATTTTCATTGTCAGACAGTACCTGCAATGATAATTAGTTACTAAAACTCCTTAAGTTTAGCAGTTGATATAGGAGAAGAAAATGGACATATATACAAGTTAATTCTTGCATATAATAACCTATCAAAACTTTAAAATATAAAATGGTAGTTTTTTGTGTGAAAGAGGAAATAATAGTTTCACGGTGGAGAGAAATGTTAAGTGAGGCAGATCACACAATGTAGCTGGTCTTGATTGTAATAAAAGGAATAGGAGATAAAATGACTTATAAAAGCTTGGAGAATCACAGCTGAGCTAAAACTTGGGAGAAAGTAAGATGATGTTCCTTTTTTCATGGTGTATATCTGTAAGTCAACCAATATTATCGAGAAAATGATTATTATACTGCACAGATTAGTGATTTTTAGAAAAGAATCCATAGAAAATATATTGAGGACACACACATGTAAAATGATCCAAGGAGATATATTAGGTAGGCTTACAGTATTGAGTCAGGAGAGTTCACAGAGGCCACCTGTGGGGAGCCATGAGCGAGGACGTTTGAGTCACGTCCACCTGGAGACTTCCACATTCTCCGAGTGCCATGCCTTCCTTACGAGCAGATGAAAACCCACCCTTCCCCTTCCACCATCGAAATCGTCCTATCCCTGGCTACCTCATACACCTTGACTCCTTCCTGTTACTGAATACTATATAAATGCCCTGCTGGGCTTCAATAAATGAGACTTGATCAGACTCCTGTCTTGTCTCCATTTCTCATGTCCCTCCTGTCCCATTTTCTCCCACTCTCCCCCCTAGGTACCCACATTGTTAACCCCGCGGGCTGGGGAAAGTGGCACCCAACGTGGGGCCAAGGAATGGGAGAATCTGTGATGAGACACCACCACATATAACTGAAAGAGCTGCGCAGAGGATAGATAAATAGCGGTCGCGGGATTGCATGCCCTGCAGAAAGGCTGAGGAAATAGCCATCGCGGGATCGCTGGCCCTGCGAAAAGACTGAGGAAATAGCCATTGTGGATCGCTTGCCCTGCGAAAAGGCTGAGGAAATAGCCATTACAGATTGCTCACTCTGCGAAAAGGCTGAGGACATAACCATCTCAGGATCGCCTGCCCTGCGAAAAGGTTGAGGTAAGTGGTGCAGCTTTCACAATGGGACAGGAAATTAGCTCACAAGAAAGATTCGTTGTTGGTTTAAAAGATTCACTTAGGGGGCCGGGGAGTTAGCTCAGTGGTTCCGGCGCCTGTCTTGCAAGCGCAAGGACCCGGGTTCGATTCCCCGGTAACCACATAACAATACTGGGTGTGGAGACTCAACCCAGCAGCAACCAGTACCACATACCACAGTGCCGGGCGTGGTGGCTCACGCCTGTCATCCCAGCACTCGGGAGGCAGAGGCAGGATGATTGTGATGTGAGTTTGAGGCTGAGCTCGGGGCCAGCCTGAACCACAAAAGCGAGACCCTGTCTCAAAAAACCTAAAAAAAAAAAAAAAAAAAAAAAAAAGATTCACTTAGGACACAAGGAGTAAGGGTTCATGAAAAAGATTTGATAAAATTTTTTCAATATGTGAGAGAACTCTGCCCATGGTTACCAGAAGAGGGAACTATTGATGAAAAATGCTGGAAACATGTCAGTGACTGTCTTAATGACTATTACCATGTTTTGGGGCCAGAAAAGGTTCCAATTACCTCTTTTTCTTATTGGAATCTCATTAACAAAATTTTAACTGTCTGATCCATTCCCCCCAATGTTAGACGTCTTTTAAAAGAGAGTAATGCCTAACTTAAAACTGAAAAAGATAAGAGTCAGCCCCCCTCTGTGGCCACCAGTCATGCCTCTTCCCTTCCCCCCAAACAAGAAGAAACAGACCTTATATCCCTCCATAGCGATGATGAGAAAGAGTGTAAAACAAAACAGCTCAGTCCCCCCCAAAAGAAGGTAGAAGCCCCTAAAAAATCCAATGGCAAAGTAATTGATGATGGTTCTGAGGCTCCGGCTACAAAGCCCCCTCCTGTTCCCCTCTATCCTTCACTGACCACCTATCAGACTTCAGAAGTTCAGACTGAAACTCTTTCAGATGCACCGCCATCTTCTTTGCCTTCTTCCTCTTATTTCCCGCCATCTCCTTTAGCTCCTCCTCCGCCGCCATCTTTACCGCCTCCATACGTGACCCCCTCCTTTTGTGCTTCCTCTTGCACTCCCCCTAAAAACCCTGTTTTCCTGTTGCCTCTGGCCTCCCTCTGACTGATTTGCTTACCGCCTAAGTCAACCAGCTTGAGGCCACACTTCAGTTGGTACAGCGCCGAGATGTTCTCCTTTTACAGATACAAAACCTATATCTTCAGGCCTCACCCGCCAAGACTGCCACCTTTAGTTCAGCGCCTCCTAGATCACTGCCTCAAAAACTATCTTCTGCGCTTTCTTTTTCACCCAAATATGAACTTTTTCCTGTGACCGAACTCCTCCCACCGCCAACTGATCTCTTAACTGACGGACAGTTTAATCCCCCTCAACCAATTAGAGAATACCAAAGTTTAGGCTTAATGACATTAAAAGAACTTAAGACTGCCATTACCCAGTATGGCCCTGTCTCGCCCTTCACCCTTTCTATACTAGAAAATTTAAGTGACCTTTGGTTAACCCCTAATGACTGGTGTCAACTGGCTCACCACACACTTTCTGGAGGAGACTTTGTAGTCTGGAAATCAGAATTTGCTGAAAACTGCAGAGATACTGCCCGCCATAACGCTGAGGCAAACCAGAATGTTGATTTGCCGGGGTCTCACTGCTGAGTATGGCGGTGAGTATGGCGCTGAGTATGGCAGTGGGGTGACCGAGCCAAGGGACTAGGATGAGAAATAAGTAAAGACAGGACAGTGGGACTTGGAAAGGCTCATCAGTCAATACCAAATGAATGCCATGTTTATTTAACAGCCTTCTTTTGTACATTTCTTAAGTACCACCCTTGAGCCGACTAACTTCATTCACTCTACAGAAAAGAAAAAAAATGAAAGAACTGGTGGGTGGGGTGCACTGACAATATTCTTAATTTAATGTGGTGTGAGAGTGTGTAAAGGTTCTTAGTTTAATCTGGCAAAGACAGTAATTATCCTTGAAAAAAGTAGACAATGTTGGGCTCTGATCCAGAAATCAGGCCAACTTTTTCTCTCCTGCATGGGCAGCCATGACACTGTAGGAAACGGCTCCCAACATTGATTGGACATTTGATATGCTCAATGGCAATAGGCCCTATGATACTAATGAGGCCCAAAGGCTTTATGCCCCAGGGCTCTTCACACAAATACAGAATGCAGCTGTCATGCCTGGAGAAGGCTCCCCCAAAAAAGGCGCTGCCTCAATGTCTCTAGCAGACATTAGGCAAAAACCAGATGAACCCTACCCTGACTTCGTTAGCCGCCTTACCACTACCGTCAAGTGATTGTTCGGCCTGGCTGAGTCTGAAGGGCCACAAGATCAGGTCCAGCAAATTAAAGTTCAAAAGACTATTGACGAGATTATATAAGATCAATACCCTGAGCTTTCTTACCATCCCTTAGCCTTGCCTAGACTTCATAAGTTAGATCTTGAAAATGAAAGTTTTTCAATGTTACATTCCACCTTTCACCTGCTTAATATTACCAATCCTACATTAGCTCAAGATTGCCGGCTGTGCATAGCCTTAATGAATCATGTGCCACTGGCTGTCACTCTTTATAATTATAATTACTCTCTTGCTTCTAAATGCACCCCCGCCTCCCCATTTATTGCACAATCCTCCCTGGAAGATAATGCTATGCTTATATGCATTCAGGGTCTCCCTTCGTCTACAGTTTCTATAGATGTTGGGTTTTTTACAGTTGATAACTGTACTCAGGTTATTAATAGCACACAGACCTGTGCACCCAAAGATACCATCTTTGTATGCAGAAACAATATGGCCCATACTTTTCTTCCTCAGAATTGGATAGCACTTTGCCTTATTGCTTCCTTGCTGCCAGATATAGATATTGTTCCAGGAGATCAGCCTATTCCCATTCCCACCTTCGATACCATCATCCCCCGCCATAAACACATGGTACAATTTATCCCTTCTGGTCGGCTTGGGGATATCCATGGCAGTAGCCTCCAGGACTGCCGGCCTAGGTGTCTCCCTTACACAATATTATAAGCTGTCCAAACAACTTATTGATGATGTTCAGACATTGTCTGGAACCATTCAAGGCCTCCAAGACCAAATAGATTCCCTAGCTGAAGTAGTTCTCCATAATAGGAGAGGCCTTGACTTACTAACTGCCAAGCAAGGCAGCTTGTGTTTAGTTTTACAGGAAAATTGTTGCTTTTATGCCAATAAGTCTGGGATTGTTTGAGACAAAATAAAAACCCTACAAGAAGATCTACAAAAGAGAAGAAAAGAACTGGCTGATAACCCCTTGTGGTCGGGATTAAATGGCTTGCTTTCTTATCTGCTCCCCTTGTTAGGACCCCTTATAAGCAAACTCTTGTTGGCTGCCATCGGGCCTTTTGTTTTCAATAGACTCATGGTGTTATACGGTCACAAACAGAGGCTATTCAAGCCAAGCTTATATAGGTTCATTATCATCATCTTGCCATGGCTGACACAGAATCTTGCGAACACCTCAGTAGAGGCCAAGGCTAGTGAGCCAAAGATGGGTAAGAAGGATGTGGCCACCCCAAACCTAAGACAGGAGCCTAGCCTTAAGCTGCTAGGTAATCCCATGATGGATCAACAGGGTTTTGCCTACTATCCTTGACCTAAGATAGGCCTGGCCAGTTGTGGGCAAAAACAGTTTCGTACCAACCTAAGACAGGAATCCTAGCTGAATATCTCACTCTAGGATTTCCAATGATGGGTAAGGATGGAGAAATATTTTCCCCATCTTTATAATAGAAAAAAGGGGGACATGTGGGGAGCCATGAGTGAGGACATTTGAGTCACATCCACCTGGAGACTTCCACATTCTCTGAGTGCCATGCCTTCCTTACAAGCAGGATGAAAACCCACCCTTCTCCTTCCACCACCAGAATCATCCTATCCCGGGATACCTCATATACCTTGACTCCTTCCTGTTACTGGATACTATATAAATGCCCTGCTGGGCTTCAATAAATGAGACTTGATCAGACTCCTGTCTTGTCTCATTTGTCGTGTCCCTCCTGTCCCATTTTCTCCCACTCTCCCCCCTAGGTACCCATGTTGTTAACCTCGTGGGCTGGGGCAGCCACCTGCCTGCTGGAGAGCTGGGGTCTTCAGTAGCTGTTCAGCAAAACAGGCTGTAAGTTGCAGAACAAGGCAGACTAAGGAAACACTACCAGGATCTGGATCAAAAGCTCAGAAGTTGACTGGAGAGTTACTGCCAGGAGGAAAGTTTTCCTTGTGTGGTGTTTGTATTTCTCATGACATTACTAATAACATAGATTTAATATTAAATGAGTACTACTGTGTCAATCAATATCATCTTGCAAAGTGTACAAGTACAAAATTTTTGATTATATAAGTTTGTAATCATCAAGCCTCTCAAGGTCTTTGTACTTCAGCTAGAAGGAGAACCCACTCCTTGCTCCTGAGGGTTCTGGATTGGGTCACTGTGGCTTCCCACTGACCTTACTGACAAGGCATGCCAGCCTGAGGAGATGCCTTAAACAAACTGCGGGCTCCATGCTTATTCTGCATCACCTCCTTTGTGGAGAATTAGTCCCAGGTCTCCATGGTGTTCTGTATCAACCATCCTACAAGCACCATGACTCCCTGTGTAGCCATTGAGTCAGAAGTATGACTGGTTCAAAATGGCCAGAAAGAAATCTCAGATTTCAATTCTATGCAGTCACTGTTTTTCTCCTTGTAGAAGTGTTTACTGTTTTAGAACTGAATGTGAAGCCAGCACTGGAAACGGTAATGGGAGCAGTAAGCGAGCATCTTACTAGTGGGTCCCCCAGGAGAAGAGTCTGCAGTCTTTCCAGTTTTTCCACACTGATCCCTGGACCCTGTGTCCAGGTATGGAAATAAGAGTACCGTGCATCAGATACTGACTAAGCAGAGAGGCAAAAATTGGGGAGAAGGGTACTGGCCCTGCAAGGCATTGTTATATAGTCAGTTTAATTGAAATTGTATCTTCAAAAGGTTATTACATCACTCTATTCATAGTGTTGCAACTGGATGGAGGGTAATATTAGGATCAGTGAGTTCCCTGAGCCAGAGGCCCTTGCAGTTCATCCTTCAGTGAGAGCAGTGGTGTGGGGAAGACCATGATGAATGGATGAAGCAGCCTGGAGGTCGGCAGGTGTTCCTGTTAGAGGAAGCACTACATGTAGCAAAGAAAATCAATATGTGAACTGTGTGTCTATTGCAGTAAGGAAAAGGACTATTATTCCATGGTGAAAGGGGACTAGTATCATCCACATGCCATGAGGGTGGAGGCTCACTGTCACAGAATGGTAGCAATCCATGCTCTTAGAGTTAATCTTTCCTGCCAGTAGTTGGGGCACTCACTGTGTCGGTCCCAATGACCGAGAGCCAATTTGGCTGAGCCTATTCATAACCTCCACCTCTGCCAGAATGAGCCCTTGTTCCCTGAATGCACAGGGCAATGACAGGAGTGACTGAGGGAAGAGTCAGACTGCTGCCTTCAGAATAGGTCCTCTTCTACAACAGATTATTAAAGTCCCTCTTCTTCTAAGGTAACTAAAGTGAGAGCTTTCGTGGTGGGACACAATTATCTTAACATCTGTCCTATCACTCACAGGAAGTCTTTCCACAGCTGTCTTCCATCAGTGACTGTCAGCAATTGTCTTGTCTTGTTCTTAAAAAGACTTACAATCTCACCAGACCATTGGTGTCTCATGACAGTACATGGAGTGCTGTATCTGATTGTGTGTGTGTGTGTGTGTGTGTGTGTGTGTGTGTGTGCGTGTGTGTGTGTGTGTGACAGGGTCTGGCTTTGTAGTTCAGGCTGGTCCTGAGCTCAGCCTCAAACTCAAATCACAGCAATCTTCCTGCCTCTGTCTCCTGAGTGCTGGGATTACAGGCAAGAGCCCCCATGCCTGGCATTGTGGTATGTGGTGCTGATTGCTGCTGGCTTGAGTCTCCATACCCAGTATATTATGTGGTTTCTGGGACATCTAACATGGGTTCTTGCACTTGCAAGACAGGTGCCAGAACCACTGATCTAAATCCCCAGCCCTTAAACTGTTTTCTTCATAAATCTCAGGGAAAGCCCCAAGAAAGACAAGAAATTGTTGACCACAAAAATAATCTTTTCATTTTTTTGAACCAGAACACTTGAAGGTATTTTAATTAGTCACCAGCACAGGTTGGACAAACAGAAAAGCATACAAGACACTCACAAGTATATTTACTATGATGCCCTTTAGTTGTTAGAACACTAAGAACACTAAGGGCATTTCTTTGCTTTCTGACAAGCTTTCCTAATTTTGCACAGGTAACAGACTTGACTCTTTTTCTTTCTGTCTTGGTTTAATAGTAGAAGTGCAAAAGATCTTGTTTTTTTATCATTTTATTCTTTTTTAAAATTGGAATCTTTATTGGTACATTACATATATGCATTGTGATTGCACTCCATAAGGGATTTGTACCAATATAACACACAACTTAATTCTCATTTTTTCCCATAGCTCTAACCACCCTACCACCCCCTATATACATAAAATTTGTTTCCTTTCTTTTTTGTTATAATCTCATTATTTTTCCCCCTTCACCCTATTTTGCTTTGAGTATTTTCTATTTTACATAACATACAATTCTAGAACTCATTTACATCTGTATTTTCTCATACCAGAGAAAAGATGCAACATTTACCTATCTGTGACCTATTTATTTCATTTATGAGGATATCCTCAAGGTATATCCATTTAAGTATAAATGATTCAAACTTATCATTTTTTATGGCAGAGTAATACTCCATTCTGTAGGAGAATCACAGCTTGAATCTTTTTTTTTTTTTTCAGGAGTTATTTCATAGATCCACTGAAATTTGGATGAAAGGCCAACCTCTTCTCTTATGAGGACATATACTTTGTTAACTCTTTTACTCCTCAGATCTTTTTCTCTCTTCTTGATTGAGAGTTTTACTAAGGGAAAGCATCGTAGCATCCCAAGTTAACCTGAAGAGAGGTTTCTCTTTCCAATCCTCTTATGTATCTATCTGCATCATCTATGTGACGTCTCCATTCTCATTTAATTTTTCCCAATTTTGAGTAAGTAAACAGGACCTGCCTTTGTTCTTTCTCTCAAATAATGTTTAAAGGGAAGCAATCTAGCAGGAGGAGCTGTGGGGCTTATTTAGAATGAGGAGGAGCTGGGCCCTGCCTCCTCCATAGGGTGCCTCTCTTGTCTCCCTTAGCCCTTGCCTTGTATTAATCCTGGTTCCCTTGCAACCAAAAGAGGGAGTCATGGGAATATTCAGAAAGCCACTTGGGATGGTCTCAAACAGTGAAGAAAGGGTGGACTTGTAACACCCACTCCATTTATTCATTCCTTCTTGTAGGATGATAGCCCAACACAAAGAGCCTCTCAGGGCCCCTCTTTATGCTTGCATGCACACCCCACACAATAAAGGATAAGAGATTTCTGAAAGGGCCTGGATACTTAACCCTTTCAACTGTTTGAAGAAACGTGTCAGAGAAGAGCATAAAGGAATGACTGAAGTTCTGGCTCCCATCACTGAGGAAAAAAGTTCTAAGTATAAGGACCAGAGGCTTAATTTCACTGCTTCTCCAAACTGTGAGTTTGGAGAGATCACTGGTCAGACACCTCTAAAGGGAGTCCGTTCTATTTGGACTTTCATGAGCATGCTTCATCCACTGCACAGGAACTAGCTGTGACCCAAGTCCTTGTTGTCACTCCAACCAGTCCCATCCCAATAAGGCATGTGGCTCTGATACTTCCTAATCACCATCAAGGTTGTCTGAGTCCTCAAGGTCTTTATGTGTGTCCAAAATAGTGCTAATAACTCCATTCTCCAAATGTATGCAGTTTCCAAAAATGCTCTTTTACCTATGATACCCACAAGGGTTATTATAACCAATTCACTGAAACTCCTGGGAATCTTTGTTGGGGGGGGAGGATGTAGAATTTGGAAGTATGAGGCAAGGTAGGTTCACAAATTATGCCTCAGATGGTCGGGTCTCTACTGGTATTTCAACAAGGAGAAGATTTGTCAAACTTCCCATAGGTTAAGAAGCAAAGGATCATCTATAAATGTCCTCTCCAGAATCCAAACAGGTGTTAAGGTCTTCATACAAAGAACTTCCTAATTCTTTGGAGTATAGAAAAATAAGTGAGAAAATAAAGGGAATAATATTTTTCTCTCTAGAACAACTGGGTGAGAAGAACCTGTACAATTTTCCCCAGTGGTAGCCTGACAGAAGAGACAAATAGCCATGGAGAAACCCAGTAAAATAATATGTCTGTAGGTGTGGGGGAAAAAAAAGGTTAGAAAAAGACTGAAAGAAATGTTGTGATTTATCCGCAGAGAGATTTCTGGGTTATGTTGGGAGTCCATTCCTTCATCCCCCCTCATCCATGAACACCAAATCTAACCAGATTTGAAGGATTCCTTCTTAGAGTAGGCATTCTGGCTCTTAAGTGGGTGCACCACTAAGCCATATGAGGGAAAAGTCTGAGTCTCCTTGATGATTGGAGAATGCATTCTTTTCTCCAGACTACCAGGGTCTTCTGTTGCCCAAACGTGGCCTAGCCAGGTTTCCACCATGCTAGATCTTGGTGTGTGTGTTTGTAGGGATATTTCCAGGAAGTGAGCCAAAGAGGAGGGAATGTGATCCTGTGTCCACTCTTATTTCACCTAGGTACACTGGCCTTGCCCCATAAGTTGGGTGGTCTTCTGTCTGTGCCAGGTAAGCCCTGGATTATGTTATATCTGGTGGATCTGTGGTGTAGGGCTCTCCAGACCCACTCTCAGTGGGCCTGCCTCTCTTTCTGACATGGGAAGAGGAAGCAAAGTCAGAGATGACCCGTGCAAAGTCAAAGTGCTTTATTAAAGATATTTCAAGGGGAAGTGATATAGGCTACTCTGGAGGAGTGAGGGGGCATCCAGAGCTGAGTCACCACTGAGTTTTGAGCAGCAGTCAAGTGTTACAGTTAGGGGGCCCTACTTCTACCCTGATGAGGGTCACATTTTTATTGGTTATTGGACCTGTTTCTAGGGGACTAGGAGGTTTGGTGGGAAAATTGGGGGATTTTGTGGGGGAAAAGTACCCTGAAGAGGTGCTTAGGTGGAAGACTGCAGCCACAGGAAAGCAGATGTCAAAAGTACCAGCTGACAGCTCACGTGCTTGCTTAGATGCAGAGGTTTATCTCTTCCTGTTTCTTAAAGGAGCCCACTCCCTTATACTATCCATGTCTAAGAGTCCTGATTGTCCTTACACAAAAGGGCCTGGGATAAGAGAACATTGGGGTCTTCAACCAGAGTTCAGCGGAAGCCATCTTTGCCTTCTTTCCAGGCGAGTTTGTGCCTAGCACTGGGAACCTCACCTGTGACCATAAAATCTCCATGTTAATATCATCATGATTCTGAAACATGACCACTGGATTTTCTTGTTGTTCTCCCTCACTGTGAACCATAGCATTTGCAGATATAAGCTGTGTGAATACATGAGCTTTTCTGTGACTTTACTTTCAGTTCTAGTTTTCTGATTGTCTGCATGTCACCCAGTTGTTGTCTAGGGCTGGGTGCAATCTGACAGTTGGTATTAGCTATGCCTTTACACGGTGGATATTATGGAAGAACTGAAGCATGTCAGCTATTGCAGAGAATAAACAGACTGCTAAATTCACAGAATTCCAAGGAAGCACAATGTACTGAACTCATCACCATCTTTCTTCTGCCCCTTTCCTCATGAAAAAGCCAGGACATCAAAGCATCAAATGAAGGAGAAATGAATAATAACCCTCCCTTACTGTGGGATTTAGTGTTAGATCACCCAGGCATCCTATTTTATGCATTAATGGTAAAAATATGAGGAAGCAAGTTAAAAATGAAAGTGGAGATTTTTTGCTGGTAAATAATTTACCAGTGCATGGATTGTTTACTGAAAAATACAAAATAGAAGTCCTTTTAAACAACTCGATATTCAAGAATTGTGGGAAGCAGTTTCAGTGTGAGGGCACTCATACCAGGAATTTACAGCTCTGGGCTTGGTGGAATTCCTGAGTCAGAGGTCTGCATAGCTTCTGCTTCCCTGAATCAAACTGAGAGTCTGCTCTTCCCTCAGGAGCTGTTCCGGGTGTTTTGACAGAGACATGCTGGCTCCAGGAAGCCTACCTTAAGCCCTGCACTGACCTTTTCCCCTCCCTTTATGAGGGAATCACGGGTTTAGTTTCTCTTTACATTTCCTTGAGAAAGAAATGTGGAGGGAGACTGAGCTTGCAGCTTTCCAAGATGTGTTTGATTATTTACTAGACTGGTAAGCTTTAAAAAAAACATGGGAGAAACAAACTGTTCCTGACGGTCCATTAAACAAGGCATAAATATTGTTTTTGTGGAAGTGTCTTTCTGTGCCTTAATTTCTTGATTTAGAGTGTAGACATTAATCAGATTGACACCAAGCCTTTTTACCTAATTGATTGTAACCTTTGTAAACTTTTAACCACTGATTATAAACTCTGCACGTAGCCACTGCGGTAAGAATATTATAAAAGGAGCACTGAGAATAAAATCTGAGCCTTCAACCTTTAGTTTGTTGGAGACCTCCTGACCTCATGCTTTATCTCCCTTTATTCTTTATTCTTATTTTTCCTTAATCCTGGTCCTCTGACTCAAGTCTGCTGTGTAGCCTACAGGCCCCGAGAAGGAATGTTATAATATATGCATTTTCTTTAAATTCTTCCATGCTAGGAAAACATTGCAGGAGGGTGTCATAACCAGAGACAGAGAGAGAGAGAGAAAAAATATTGTCACATGTGATCTGAAGTCTTGCTAGTGAGGAAAATCTGGGAGCAAGAGGGGTACAGTGCTACCTTGGCATCATGTGCTGAACTATATCCTTTAACCCATGGGAAAAATCAAAGCACCATGAGTGCCTGAGGTGAGCACCAGGCCACTTCATTGAATACTGCTGTGTGATGTCCACTGAACCCAGGAAGCAGGTTTGTTTCCTCAGGTTCTATCATAAACCCTGAAAGAATGGGCTTAAACTGGTGGAGGTTAAATAACTGTAAAGGCAGTCAGTGTCTTCTCCTTCAGAGGGGTCACTGTTAGCCAAACTGGCTTAAATGTAGAAAGACTCCGAACTTCCCCAATGGTGAAAACCAATAGGTAAAGCATATAGCCTTTGGAAAAGCTGTAGGATAGTGGTAGGTAGTAAAGTATGTAAGCACAGCAGCACAGACTCAATGTGAGCTTAGACAGGTGGTAAAAGCCACAGCTGAGTCTTATGCACAGCTGCTCTTCCCTAAGGTGATCATAGATCTTATTTCTATTGCCACAGAAAAAGCTGACTTGTCCCAGCTTGATCATCCAGAGAGTCCTCAAGTCTCCTGTCCAAGGACCCTGTCAGCACTGAACCAGTGACCCTGGGCCACTTGTCAAGGAGCTGAAATTCACTGGGTAGTAGGAAGCCATCAGAGTCAGATCTATAAAGAAGCTGACCTCCTCTGGGTCACAAAGTCAGTCAATATTGGCTCACAGTTGTCACTGGAGGCTGACATAGCCTCTACAATCACAAATCCCCCACAATAACAGTGAGGGCAGCCAACACCTGTCAAAGAAAGCTTTTTCATGCTTTCAGTAAAAAGTCCAGGTAGTAACTCCCAAAATGACAGAGAAGAGAACTATGAGACAAGAAATATGATTACTTGGGGAGAAATCATGAGTGTACAAATCCGAATGGTTGAACAAAAACCTGAATTCCAGGTTATGTCATGGCCCTCAGACTCCATTCCTCAGGGTTGACCTTACAAAGATGAATTCCTCCTCTGAGGTAGCAAAATAGACTCGATGTTTTGTTTTATAATCTTACAGCCTACTAAATTATTTTCTAATTTCAATAGGTAGAGGTTGCCTTTACTGTTTATGTTGATATTTTCCATTTAATAAAACCTTCTCCACAGGCAGAAATAATGAATTTCCATTCACTAAAATCTTCTTTGTAGCAGAAAAAAAAGTCAGAATCAAGTAATGTGGACACACATTCTACATTTCCCTCAAAGACAGGGAGCTTAATGTATATACACAAATGACTCATTCCCAAGTACAGCTTTTCATAGTTACCTGAGTCATTCAACCTGTAAAACTGTATTAGCTTCAGACTTATTTAAGGTGAGAATATTGTTTTAAACTCTCACAAATATTATGACTGTGCTCTATTGATCTAGAATGATTTGAGGATCACAAAATCACTTTGGCATTACATAGAATTTTGTCATTATATGAAATTAGTAGGCACTCTGTGACCAATATTCTTAGAATTGTTAAAGAAGACATATTCACTTCTATCTAGGAGCAAGATCTTTGCAGTCACTGAACTAGAGCTAAAGAAAAAGAATAGTGTTTTCACAGCCTCCCTTCCTGTTGCATGGTGCTTGCCAACAGTATTCACTGTGTTTTTGAAGTGTCAGACTTCAAAGCACTCAATAAATAGAACTTTCAAAACCCTTTTCAAAAATGGCAAAAAATGATTAAATAAATGTGCTACAAGTGGGGGGGGGAGTATTTTGATGTGCATTAATGGGAGTATCTTTTATAGAAACAAAATTTTAGCTTCCACATTCACCATATATTTTGGTCACCCCTTACATGTAGTTTAGTAAGCAAGATGGTCATTGTAGAGTCCTGTTCAGCATAAGAGATACTATACCAGTTCACAGAGATGTAGGAGGGAACTCAGGCAACTCTAAATCATCTCCAGAAAATATTAAACATGTGCAAGTGTCTCAGGGAAATGTTTGACTTCTTGTCAGCTACTGAGTGTCTGATATGTAATGTGGATGTTTCCTGTCCTCTCTAAATGAAAATGCCAGAAAAAAGCAGCTGATCCTATGAAGAAAGTGAATCACCTGATAGGTCTCTCACTTTTATTCTCTCTGGTTCTGGCAATAAAGCATAACATATTGTTGAAGATTTTTTTCAAAGGCACTCACCAACTGAATGCACAATAGAACAATGTTAGAGCATGCCTTTGTGTCTTTGAAAAGTGGATAACCTGAAACCTCTTTGGGAAGAACTTTTTAAGTTTCATCATCCATCTCTGCACTGTTTTTCATTGTACTCTCACATCTTTCCATTACAGACACTTGCCTAATAATTTGCTGATTATTTTTATGAGTACATATTTATAGTACATGATATTTACATTCTCCATGGTGTGTATGCGCATACACAACAAATCTTATTTTTTCCTTCCAGTTTGCCTCATCTCTTGATCTGGTTTCCACTGGCTCTACCTTCTTTTCTAATTACGTCTCTCTTATTTTTTTTTTTTGCAGAAAATCTGCTACGATTATTTTTTAATGAATAAGGATTTTCCACAAAACAGGCTTGTTCTACATGCTAGATTTTTAAACAGTTCAGTGACACAATATGCTAACTACACACAACAGATAATATAGTAAGAAAATATTCAACCTGAAGAAAAGTTAAAATCTTCATTAATACACTGAAAACTGACATAACTTATGCCTTTAAAATTAAAAATACAAAAATTAAATGTTTTCCTAAAAAGATTTCCTTATTTTAAAGATTCATTTGAAAATGAAGCTGCATGTAATTTGTACAATAAGTTGTACAAGTAAACAGGTAATATACATAAAAAATTAACTGACATACTCCTTAATTATCAGTTGTCCACCTTTAATTTCCAATACTGTACTTTCTTAACAAGCATACAAAATATCAAACTTCTCTTTAGAAAAAGCGCTGTTCTTTGACCATCTTTACACAAAAACAGTCTGAGCCTGTGGCATGTTAATGCAGTTGAGAGGCAAGCATACTTTTACAAATTCTACCTTCCATAAAAAGCCTCCCGAAAAGGAGATTACATGCCACTATAAAAATATCAACCTCTTGTGGTAGCTGCATTAGAAAACCAAGGCTTGAAGACCATTTTCATATAGCATAGAAAACCACTATGAGCACGTGTTAACTGCATCGGTGGCTTCGGAGTGTACTGTGCCACAGGATTATGCATAGCTACTGTTAGGTACCAAGCTGTTACACAAGAGTTTTAAATTGGTTGTAACTGAGAGCATAACAGAGGTACTTACTACCAGCCCACGCAAAGTAATTAAAGATACTGAATCACTGTGCTGAGTACTTCATTCTGGAGAAAATCAAAGGCAGCAGTACCTAAATCAAGCCCAACAAGTGACTAACTCATTCTCCTCACAGGTTGGTGAGCACAACGACGTCTGAGGTATACCTTTATCCATTAAATCTGTGTGCCATTGCAAGATATTACCATTTGGAAATACACACCATCACAGTGGTTTAAATCTTTTGAATATTAGTCTTTCATATATTCTTATCTACCCAATCTCTTGATTTTTGAAAAGATTTCACCTACAGTAGAATATTACAGAAGCAAAATATAAATGCATGTTTTTCTAAATGAAACTTACATGGACTAAAAGTAGAGAATATTTTTAAACAAATATATAATATGCAGGCGGACAAAGCAGGAAAACGGCCAAACATATAATAATAACAACAACAATGAAAAAAAAAAAACCCTAACAATTAACTATTTCCAGAAAGTGCCTCAACTAAAAGGAATGCATAATGAAATTCTAATCTAACACAGGTCAAAATGTAAAAAAGTTATAAACCTTAATAGGAATAATAAAACAACTTTTACTGGCCATTCCTGTTGAAATGAGAATTGTAAAGTAACAGAAAAGTGGCTACAAACCCACTTAGAGCACCAAACAGAGAGAAAATAAAAGTCCATTTTCATCTCTGTTATTATCATAAAATCCTGTGTAACTACAGGTCAAACTGCTGGTGGCAGAAACAGAATTCTTTATAAACTGCAGATGTCTTGTACATAAAAAATTTCACTGGAGTTGCACTAGTTCTAAAGACTCTTCTGTTTTAGCCTACCTACTGTATGTATGCAATCTGAGATAAAGTCTCTTTCTATAGCCCTTGATCATTATTGGGCACCAAAGATAGGAAAAGCAAGACAGGGTACAAAAATGCAAAATTTCAACAGTAATGGCAATGTTTTTGTCTTAGTCCAAAAGAGTCCTGCATTTTCTCCCCCTTCAGTGTTTTGACAAGTCTTTTAATCTGGGGGCAGCAAATCGTGCAAGCAAAATCTGTCTCTGATGTGTGGTCAGTCATCTTCATTCAGTTCTACAAGCTTCTCCAGAAATGGAATCAATTTTAGAAGTTCATTGTCATTTTTATCCATAAACCAGCTTTCTATAGGAATTCCGTTAGAAAGCTGATATGCAAAGGCTTGTGGTGAGTTGTCAATTATTATGGTTTTTGAAAGATCCCTTCCAAGGATATTTAAGTCCTTTATATAGTTTCCTTGTACACAAACACAATGTTCTCGAAAAAGCCGGTGCCTGACCAGTTGCTTTTTAGGGTATAGTATGCTCAGTAACTTGTCTGCATACACCTTCTTAGAAGCAATAAAAAGAATGATCTCATACACCTGAGATATACGTTCTAGGAATTCCCTGAAGAATGGTCTTAATCTCACATAAACCTGATATATGACATCTTGGAAAAGGACTGGAAAAGTAAGTGCTGCATCTTCTAGCTCATTTAGACTACAGTGCACTAGTGTTTCATCCAGGTCTAAAACTAGGGAGAATTCCGGTGTGCTTCTTGTTTTCAATGGAAGAGCGGGTTTCCTATTTAGTTGTTCTTCTGTCAGTGGTGGAACATGTTTGATGAAATAATAGGGGTCAAATACTTCCCAGTCTTCTTCATAGGTGGCCTCTGCATGGGCTGATGAATGACCACTTTCTGGAGTTACTGGTGCTGTAAGAGGAGGGATATCACGATTAACTGTTTCTTCTGCTTCTTCTAAACCGTTATTTATCAATGGCCTCACTTGAACTGCTTGATCTGAGTAAGCTGCTCCATTAGTTGACGTAGTAGTACTAGTGGTGATCTCATCCACCTGATCCATATCAAGCTGTTTTACTATCTCTTCAGCTTCCACAGCCTGTCCTGGGGAATCTGATCCTGATGTTCCATTTTTATTTGCTGGTGAAAAAAAGTTAAAGACTGGAGAAAATATGGTCTCCAACAATGTTGTCCTTGGAGGACTGCCAGAGGAAGAATTATCTTCTAATTTCCCATTTTGTTTTACGTGTTGATTTGTCATTTCATAAGTACCAGCTTCTCCATTTGCTTGACTTTTCTGTCTTACTCGAGATATCTGTTTGTTAGGCTTTTCTCCTGCTCTTGGTGTTGATGTGATCAAATTATTATCTATATCACGTTCAATTCTACTTCGTTTCGAAGGATTTTCTCTCTCTTCCTTGGGTGTGCTTCCTTTAATGAATTTTTTAATTGAAGACAGTAAGCCAGTCTCATTCTTGGGTGGTTTTTCTCCTCATGAAGGCAGCCCGTCTTCAACCTCTGAGTGTTTCCTTTTGGCTCTGGCAGTGCGTTGTATTTGGGTTGGACTGGATTGCTGAGAAGCTTTTCGTATTCTCAGCCTCATCTTTTATGGATGCCACATGTAAAACTCACTATGACGACAGAGAAGTGTCCTCAGGCTCCGGCTATGGTCCCGACTGCGCAATGTGGGGTGTCCTTCCCGCTTAGCCCGCAGTGGCAACAGAACCAGTTCTCTCAGCCAGTCGCCATTTCCCGCCTACCGACCTGCTGCACTGCACAGACAGGGACCCGGATGGAAAGCTATGTCTCTCTTATTTTTTCATCAATTATATAACTTCTGAATTTCTTTGTTTTTTAATTGAAATCTTTATTGGTACATTACATGTACACATCATAATTGCACTCCACAATGGGTATTTGTACTAGTATAATACACAACTTAATTCTCATTTTTTCCCATAGCTCTACTCACCCTACCATGCCCCTATATATATTCAATTTGTTGCCTTTTTTTTCTTATAATCTCCTTATTTTTCTCCCTTCACCCCATTACACTTTGAGTATTCTCTATTTCACAATATATAACACACAGTTCTAGAACTCATTTACATCTGTATTTTCTCATATCAGGGAAAAGATGCGATATTTACATATCTATGACCTGTTTATTTCACTTATGAGGATAACCTCAAGGTATGTCCATTTAAGTATAAATGATTCAAACTTATCTTTTTTTATGGCAGAGTAATACTCCATTCTGTAGAAGAACCACAGCTTTTTTATCCAGTCTCCAGATAATGGACACTTGGGTTGTTTTTAAGATATAGCAATCACAAACTGAGCTGCTATAAACATGGGTGCACATATGTCACTGTGATATGAGTCTTTTAACTTTTTTGTGTATATACCTACCAGGGCAATGGCCGGGTCAAATGGGACCTCCAATTTCAGCTTTTTGGGGAATCTCCAAACTGATCTCCACAGGGGTTGTATGAGTCTACAGTCCCACCAACAGTGGAGAAGGGTTCCTTCTTCTCCGCAGCCTCGCCAACATTTGCTGCTGGCTAATTCTGAAATGGCAGCCATTCTTTGTGGAGTGTGATGAAATCTCAGTGTCATTTTCATCTGCATCTGTCGAATGACATGATGTTTAGCATTTCTTCATATGCTTCTTAGCTGCTCCAACTTCTTTCTCTGAAAAATATCTGTTCATTTCAGATGCCCATTTTTGAATTGGGTCATTAAATTTGGGTGGACTGATTTTTAAAGCTCTGTATATATTCTAGATAGTAACCCTTTTTGTCTGAGGAACAGCTGGTAAAGATTTTTTCCCACACTGTTGGTTGTCTTTTTGCTCTGTTGGTGGTTTCCTTTGCTGTGCAGAAGCTTTTTAAAAGAATGAGGTCCCATTTGCTGAATTCTTCTGCCAATTCCTGTGCTTTAGAGGTTTTGTTCAAGAAGTCTTTCCCTTAGCCAATGTCTTCAATAGTTTTACCTAACCTGTTTTTCAGCAGGTTTAGAGTGTCTGTTTTAATGTTTAGGTCTCTTTTCCATTTTGATTTTAGCTTGGTACATGGTGAAAGAGTTAGATCTAGTTTTAGTCGTTGGCAAGTTAAAGCCCAGTTTTTCCAGCACCATTTGTTAAAGAGGCTATATTTCCTCCATTGAGGATTTTTGGCTCCTTCGTCAAAGATGAGGTGACTCAGTGTATCTGGAGTAGTTTCTGGATCTTCTAGTCTACTCCATTGATCCTCAGGTCTGTTACTTTGCCAGTACCATGCAGTTTTTATCATGGTGGCTTTATAGTATAGTTTCAGGTTTGGATTGTAATACCCCCCACAACATCTCTGTTGCTTAGAATTGATTTTGCTATTCTAGGTCTTTTGTGGTTCCAGATGAAAGTTTGAATTTTTTTTCTCTAGATCTGTGAAATATGCTGTTGGGATTTGAATCAGGATTGCATTGAATCTGTACAGTAGCTTTGAGAGTATTGCCATTTTGACCGTATTGGTTCTTCTTACCCAGGAGCAAGATATGTCTCTCCATTTTTTGATATCATCTTCTATGTCCTTTTTCAGAGTGCTATAGTTTTCAGAGTAGAGGTCTTTCACCTCCTTTGTTAGATTGATTCCTAGATTTTTTTGGGGGGGTGCTATTGTGAAAGCGACTGATTCCCCAATTTCTATCTCAGTGGGTCTACTGTTTCTGTATACAAAGGCTATTGATTTTTGAATGTTGACTTTGTAACCAGCTACGCAGCTAAAATTGGCGATTAGGTCCAGCAGTTTTTTAACTGAGTTTTTAGGATCCTCTAGATAGAGTATCATGTCATCAGCAAATAATGACAATTTAATTTCTCTTTTCCAATCTTTATTCCTTTTATTTCTTTCTCTTGCCTAATTGCTATGGCTAATATTTCCAGAACTATATTGAATAGAAGTGGTGAGAGAGGACATTCTTGTCTTGTTCCTGATCTTAGTGTGAAAGGTTTCAATTTTTGACCGTCTAGTACGATGCAGACTGATGTTTTCTCGTAGATAGCTTTTATTAGTTTGAGATAGATACCATCTATTCCTATCTTCTGTAGGGTTTTGAACATAAATGTGTTTTGTATTTTGTCAAACGCTTTTTCTGCATCAATTGAGATGACCATGTGGTTTTTGTCCTTGAGCCTGTTAATGTAGTGTATAACATTTATTAATTTATGTATTTTGAACCATCCTTGCATCCGTGGGATGAATCCAACTTGGTCAGAGTGTATAATCTTTTTGATAATTCTCTATATTCTGTTTGCCAGAATCTTATTGAGGATATTTGCATCAATGTTCCTTAGGAATATTGGCCTGTAGTTCTCTTTTTTTGGTTGGGTCTTTCTC
This sequence comes from Petromus typicus, assembly GCA_004026965.1. NCBI lineage: Eukaryota > Metazoa > Chordata > Mammalia > Rodentia > Petromuridae > Petromus > Petromus typicus. Next base: position 12,696 of record PVIR01017367.1, on the reverse strand, counting down.
TGCTTTTGGAATCAGGGTAATGGTTGCTTCCAGGAATGAGTTTGGGAGTACTGCTTCCCTTTCAATTTCATTGAAGAGTTTCAGAAGTAGAGCACTAACTCTTCTTTAAAAGTTTTATAGAATTCAGTAGTAAAACCATTAGGTCCAGGGCTTTTCTTTGTTGGCAAGTTTTGAATTACATTTTCAATTTAACTGGTTAATATTGGGGTATTTAACATCTCTATATCTTATTTTTTTCTTTTTAAATTTAAATCTTTATTGGTACATTACATATACGTATCATGATTGCACTCCATAATGGGATTTGTACCAGTATATGACACAACTTAATTCTAATTTTTTCCATAGCCCAACCCACCCTACCTCCCCCATATACATGAATTTGTTTGCTTACTTTTTTGTTATAATCTCATTATTTTTTCCCCTACACCCTATTATACTTTGAGAATTTTCTATTTTACAATATATAACATATAATTCTAGGACTCATTTACATTTTTATTTTCTCATACCAGAGAAAAGATGCAATATAACATTTCTATATCTTCTTCATATGTGTTTAGAAATCTATCCATTTCTTCCACATTTTCCATTTTATTAAAGTATAAATTTTCAAAGTAGGTGTTTATTATCCTCTGGGTGTGTAGTAATTTCTCTGTTCTCATTCCTAATAGCATAGATATAAGCCTTTTCCTTCTTTTGTTTAATAAGGTTGGCAAAGGCTCTATCAACTTTGTTTATCCTCTCAAAGAACCAACTTTTCGATTGAATGATTTTTTTTAACCATTCTGTTGGTTTCTATTGCATTAATTTCTGCCCTGATCCTTATAATTTCTTGCTTAGTGCAAGTTTTGGGTTTGTTTTTCTCCTCTCTTTCTAGTCACTTGAGGTTCAGCATTAAATTGTTTATTTGAGCTGGCACTGTTTTCTGGATGTAGGCCTTCACTGCTCTGAATTTTCCTTGTAGAACTGCTTCCATTGTGTCCCCTAAATTTCTATATGTTGTGCTGAGGTTATCGTTTAGTTGTAAGAACTGTTCAGTTTCTTCTCTAATTTCCTCTGTGGCCCATTGGTTGGTCAGCAGAGCATTGTTCAGTTTCCTTGTATTTGTGAGGATCCTGGCCTTTCCTTTGCTTTTCAGCTACAGTTTCAGGGCACTATGGTCCTACAGTATACCAGGGATAACTTCAATCCCTTTATATTTGCTTAAACCTGTTCTATGAATGAGCACATGGTCTGTTTTGGAGAATGATCCATGAGCAGCTGAGAAGAATGTAAATTCTCACTTTGTGGAGTGATGTAGTATGTAGGTATCTATTAAATCCTTTTGCTGAAGAATCTGGTTGAGCTCAAGGATTTCCTTAGTGACTTTTTGTCCAGGAATTCTGTCTCTTTGTCACAGTGGGGTATTGAGGTCCCCTACTATTATTGTATTGGAGTTTATCTGGTTTTTCAAGTCTGTTAATGTTTGTTTTATATAGCTGAGTGCATTAGAATTTGGAGCATAGATATTTAAGATTGTGATTTCTTTCTCTTGGATTTTTTCCCCTGTATTAAAAGATAGTGTCCATCTTTATCTCTCTCTATCAGTTTTGGCTTGAAGCCTATTCTGTCTGCAAATAAAATTGCCACTCCTGCTTTCTTGCTGTTTCCTGTCACATGGAGTATTGTTTTCCATCCCTTTACTTTCAGTCCTTGGATTTCTTTCTGAATTAGGTGTGTTTCTCATATGCAGCAGATTGTAGGATCTTGCTTTTTGATCCACTCTGCCAGTCTGTATCTCTTAATTGGCGTGTTGAGTCCATTGACATTAATGGTTATGACTGGTGTAGGCAAATTTAGTGCTGCCATGTTTTCCTGTTCTTGGCTGTGTTATTCTACTTTTGCCCTTTTCCCATCAGTTTCTTGTTTGGTCCCATGGGTTGACTCGGTTAGGTCTCATGGGTTTGTAACTTTCCTTATTTTTCTCCAAGATATTCCTTAGAATGTTTTAGAGCACAGTTTTTGTATTTGTGAAGTTTTTCAGGTGTTCTTTGTCATGGAAGTTTCTTATTTCCCCATCAATTTTGAAGGATAGTTTTTTTCATCAGTCTGGGTTGGAAGTTGTTTTCCTTTAGGGCTTGGAAGACTTCACTCCAGGCTCTTCTTGCATTGAATGTTTGAGTTGAGAAGTCCGCTGTGATCCTGACGGGCTTCCCTTGGAATGTAACTGTTTTCTTTCCTCTGGCGGCTTTCAGTATTTCATTCTGTTTTTGGATATGTGGGACTTTTATGATTATATGCCTAGGTGTAGATTTTTTCATGTCACGGGCGTGTGGAATCCTGTATGCTTCATATATTCGTATGTCCAGTTCTTTTCCTTATCCTGTGAAGTTTTCTGCCATTATCTCTGTCAACAGTTTTTTAATGTCTTTGGGATTTTCTCCTGCTTCCTCAGTGACTCCAATCAATCTTATGTTATTCTTCTTTGAATCATCTAGGAGTTGTTGGATTGACTTTTCATTATTGCTTGCTTTTTTTCCATAGATTTTGCCTTTCCAGTTCATTGGTTGAGATCCTGTCTTCTAGATCTGAAATTCGGTCCTCTGCCAAATTCATTCTATTGTGCAAACTTTCATTTTCTTTCTTAATTTCCCGGTCTTCTGCTTGTAGGTGTTTAAAAGGTTCCATTCTTTTGCTATCTTGGATTCTATCAACTCCATGATTTCCTCTTTAGCTTTATTAATCATCATGTTGACAGTGTCCAATATCTCTGCTTTCATCTCAGAGATCAGTTCTGTTTTCCATTTTACTAGATCTGCTTTGGTTACCATTTCCGAGGACCCTGGAGACTGGGCTTCAAACTTCTCTATTTCCCTTCCCCCTGTGTCACCTTTAGGTGAGGATCTTTGTATCTGAACTTTTGAGTGTTTCCTCATCTCTGAGTTTTTGTCCTTGCTGTTATTTTTGGCTTTGTACCTGCCCTGTTTTCTTGTGAAGTTTGTTGCAAGTCTCCTTCCTCCTAATAGTTAGGAACCTTAAAATATCAGTGTTCGCTGGGTTGTTCTTTACAGTCTGTATTGGAATCTAAAGAAAAACCCCTAGTTCTGGCATACTATATGGGGCACTCAAACAATATGGTCAGAACACCGTGTCCTGTCTGCTTTAGAGGCAGGAAGGCTCTGGCTCCTGCACTGCTACAATGGCGCTGCCTGAGGTTCCAATGGGCCCTCCTACTCACCAATACAGAATCTCTGGGCTAGCTTGTGCAGTTGGCCTGGAGGGAAGTAGGCTGCAGGCCCTGTGGAGCTGCAATGGTACTGGCTGATGTTCCAACAGGCCCACCAACTTACCAGTACAGAGTCCCTGCATGTGCTTCTGCAGTTGACATGGAGAAAGTCAGACTCTGGCCTTCCTTGACTGCGATGGCATCGGCTGCTGCTTCCCTGACTCTGCCCTCTGTTCTATTCAGTCCTGTGGCACTCTTCTGATGTAGGCCTGGAGGCCAGCAAGCTCCAACTCCAGCACAGATGCAATCCCTTCTGAGTTTCTGATATGAGAAACCATATGGTATTTAAGCTTGTGTGTCTTACTTATTTCACTTAACATTTGCTCTCTAATTACATCCATTTTCCTGTAAATTACTCAAATTTATCCTTCTTTATGGAAGAGTAGTATTCCCTTGTGTATAAATTCCACATTTTCCTTACCCATTTATGTGGATACATAAGCTGTTTCCAGTGTTTGGCTATTACTAGCCGTGCTGATAAAAACATGTGTATGCATGGATCTTTGTAATATTATTTCTAAAATCTTTCTGGAAGAAACCTAGAAGAGGAATAGCTGGTTGAAATCTAATTTTTAATTGTAATTTTGTGTTGAATTTCTGTACAGTTTTTCATCAGATTGCACTAGTTCACATTCCCACCAATACTATAAGAGGGTGACTTTTCTCTTACAGTCTTATCAGCAACTTTTGTTGATTCATGATTGTCATTCTTTAAGCAGCAAGAAGGAATCTCAACAGTGTTGTAATTTGTATTTTTCTCATAAGCAAAAGAGCTGAATTTTTGTAAGTATTTATCATCCATTTGTACTTGTGGTTTTTATTTGTGTGTCTCATTTTTAACTGCATCCTTTATTTGGGAGATTTTGTTTTTTTAAATTCTTTACATATTCTAGATAATAATTCTCTTTCTCAAGAGAACCTAGGAAAAATTTTCCCTTTCTTTAGGATGTCTCTTAACTGTATTAGCATTTTTATTTGATGAGGTAGGAGGTTTTAATTTATTGCAATCTCACTTGGTAATTATTGCTTTTATTTTTTTGTGAAATATGTTGTAGTTTTGAAAGTTCTCCTTTTGAAAGTTCACGTGTGTTTATGTCTTCCTGATTTTACCTTAGTTTTTTTCTAGCCAATTGTTTATTTTTTAATATTCAGGTCTTTGATCCACTTTGATCTTATCTTGCTATAGGATGATAGATACAGGTCTCAGTTCCATCTTTGGCCTGTTTCTAACCAGTTTTATCAGCACCTTTTGTTAAAGAGGCTCTCTTTCATCTAGTATAGGTATTTGGATCCTTTATCAAAGATCAGATCACTAAATGTGCCTCAGCTTGTTTTGGCATCCTCTGATGTGTTCTATTCATCCACACATTTCTGTTTGTCATAGTGTTGTGTGATTTCTTTCATTGTGGCTTTGTCATGAAGAAATGGTACTTCATTTTCCCCTTAAGAGATGTTATTCTGGAGATCACTTTGACTTTCCTGCCTGTAATTCTTATGACAAAGTTCACATGGCTTGATTTTAAAGATGTTTTATCCACCATGTGGTGCTTCACATAGCATTGCTTCAGGCCAAAGAATGCACTGTAAGTCAAAAGAATATATGAGTAGACATGTGCTCATGTAATTTATAAGTTTCCTGAAATTCAGAGGCATCTGTTTGACAGAATGTTGCAGTGGTATCTTGAAGATGCCATAACAGTGCTGGCAGGTGGCAATACCTTGAAGGGCAGGGTTAACATTCTCCAGGAGATTGTATTTGCTATTGATCAGTATTCAGTGTATGATACTATTTTTCATAGGATTCACAGGTCTGGGAATCAGTGCTTGAAATGGAATAAAACCACTGACAATTATCAACTGTAGGGAATATCTAGCAAAATCTGTACTATTTGTTCCTGTGACTCTGTGCTTTGCTGGCCTAGAAGTTGGTTTCAGAAACAAAGGAAGAGTAACAGTGAATCTGTTGAACAAAATTCTGAAACTTTCCCTTTGCCACTTTGAGTGTCTTGTTCCACTGAAAAAATAGGCTAGCCAGGTGTTATGTTTCTCATGGGATTGATTGATTCAGACTACCAAGCAGAAACTAGAGTAGGACTTCACATTGAAGGCCAGGAAGAGCTTACTTGGAATAGATGAAATCCCTATATAGGTACTATATAGTACTATATAGTACTATATAGTACTTCTCTGCCTTATAATTAATAAGCAACTGCAACATCCAATTCAGGCAAGATAAAAACTATTTAAGTTCTTTCAGGAATGCAGATATGGATCATCCCCAAGAAGATGAGACCTGCAGGAGATTCTTGCTGGAAACACACACATACTTGCCCACCCACCCACCCACATAAACTGCTATCTCAGATGGATATTTTCATTTTCTTTTTTGAATTACTGTATTATGTAACATAACATTGCTTGGCTTACTATCAGTAGTTAGATTACTAAATCTAGGTTTTAAGATAAGAAATGTCATGAGATGAGTAAGCAAAACCCGCAGGAAACTTAGCCTCCTGTTTGTGTGAAGGATTTGGTGTGCTTGCTGTTCTATGCAGGATAGCTGTATTTTGTTTGGTATAGCTGTGATTTATATTAGTCGACATTTGGAAATGAAGTATGTTTTAAGGAGATGAATCTCATTGTGGAGTTGACAAGGGATAGACTGTGACTATTAATCTTAATATGTAACATAGCTGGATTAAGAATCATCTAATAGATTAGTAATGCTCTCCTCTGCATATGCCTACGGCATGTTTACAAATATGATTGGTATGTCCAACAGACTGGTGGGGAAGACCCACCCTGATTGCGGGTGGCACCATCACATGGGCTTGCAGTTCCTATTGGATAGTATAAAAAGGTGATCTGTTGCAGAGTCTGGAACCTCTGATTTCTTCAGCAGCTCACAACAGACTGGTATGAGCAACTTTCCTGTGAATTCCCAGCTTATGCCCAGGGACCAGTCATGCTTTTTTAATGTCTCTTGTTTTGTGACTTCCAGCTTCTTGTGCTGAGCAGCTATTGGATCTTCCATTTGTCCAGCAAGCAGAAGGCCACTGTGAACTCTCCTGCCTCTGGCCCTGTGAGCTTTCCTGGTAACTGGTACACAACTATATATGTAATTATTGTGAATAAATATATGTACGGAATATTTATTCTATGGATTCAGTTCCCCTAGAGAGCACTAGCCAGCCCAGTTGCAGTAATACTTTAGCCTGAGTATATTTATTGGCTCTTGAATGCATACTTTGAATAGTTATTAAGGGTATACGTACTTCCAACTTTCCTCAAAGGAATGGTTTAGCTACACTTCTTTTTTAAAGGAAAGTTTAAATTTCTATTTCTTTTATTAAAATCAGGAAGAGCTAACATCCTGTGACCTGCCTTCCCTTAAAAGTCTTCCTCCTTTCTTGAAAAATTACTTTTCCTAAGTCCTACAAAGACTATAATTATGCATTTCAGTTTTTAGTAGGTCAAATATTCCATCAAGAAATTAACTTTTAGGCCAGGGACCTTCCATGTGCAGGTTCCTGTGGTTTGATCCTAGGCAACCACATAAAACAATGCTGGGCATGGTGACTCACACCCACCAGCAATCAGTACCACGTACACAAGGCTGGGTGTGGTGGCTCATGCCTGTAATCCCAGCACTTGGGAGGCTGAGGTAGATGGATTGCTTAGTTGAAGATTGATTTCAGGACCAGCCTGAACTACAAAGTGAGACCCTGTCTCAAAAAACTTAAAAAAATATTTATATGTCTATTTTCCTTTTATATCATCAGCAATTGATAAAGATTTGCTAATCAAGTATTATTGTAGTGAATACCTAACTATAAAAATATGTATCATGTGAAAAGGACATGCTATATTTAATGAATTAGTAGGGAAACAAAGATAAGTGATTACATTATTTTGATGCTATTTTAAACTAATTCTAGTAGAAAGATGTATTGGTGGATTAAAAACTGTGTATACACAAAGTGAGCACTGGAGAGAGTGTGTATGGTGTTAGGTCAGCACAGTAACGACTTCCTGAGCTGTTTTACTAAAAAGTATTTCTCAGTACCATCAGTATAGATTTGCATTATGACTTCCTCAGGACCCTGAATCTTCCAGACTGCCCCAACTCTTCTTTTTGAACCCTATACATGCTCAACAAATGGAGCAGTTAAGAAATATAGGTCTTAGTTATGTTGGTCCCAGGGTCCCTGGTATGGGGTAATAGCTTTGTTTCCTGTTAGATTGTCTGTGTTAATTAAAAATTTAAAACAGAAAATACAAGTTATCCCTTTGAATTGGGCATGGCTCAGAGTCTTACCTGCTATTAGGTAATAATGATGAGTGGATAGGTGAATGGATAGATGCCAGGACAGATTGAAAGATGAATGGATGCATGGATAGATGGATAGGAAACTGATCAATGAAATGAATGGACCTTATACACATCCAGTGCACAGATGCCGTACATGGATGACACGGAGGTGGGATAGGTGCACAAGTAGATATATGAATAGATAGAGAAATAGATACAAAGAAACAGGAGTCATGGGAAAATTTCTAATGATTTCCCTGTGGTTTTGCATTTTAAGGAAAAAAAATGCTCCCAATGCTTTGCAAGAAGTTAGGATCTTAGGTACTGGAGTCACAGAAAATGACGAGATCTACAATGCTAAGAAAAAATATGCATTGATTATGAGGATTTGGGAAGAAAAATATTTTAATACTCAAAGTTAATCTAAATAATGGCATGTATTTAAATTATTACATTTTGCATTCCCTTAAAGCAGTGTCATTTGAAAGTGTACCACTACTCACAGTTCTAATCTATCCCTTACATGCTTCTACATGTTATATTGCAAATGACCTATGTCCTATTTGGAATGATGATTAAACTAATTAATCATTTAGAAGATGATTTTGTTGAATTTTTGGAAGATGATTGTTCAATTTTTAAATTTTAATTTATTAAAATTTTATTTATTTGTTTATTTATTTATTGAGATAGGGTCTCACTTTTGTCGTTCAGGCTGGCTCTGAGCTCAGCCTTGAACTCATAGCAGTCCTCCTGTCTCTGTCTCCTGTACACTGGGATGACAGGCGTGAGCCACCATGCCTGGCACTGTGGCATGTGATACTGATTGCTGGTGGGTATGAGTCACCAGGCCTGGCATTGTTGTATGTGGGTATTATGGACTGAGCCTGAGCCCTTGTGCTTGCAAGGCAGTTGTCAGAACCACTGAGCTAAATCTCTGGCCCATTATTTTTATTTTTTAATTGATTATATGGATATATTTTATACATACATTCAACATTGAGAATTTGTACCTGTACATGACACATCTTGATTCTCACTCCCTCCCCTTTCTGCTATGTTCCCTACAACTGCCACTCCCTATATACACAAGTTTTGTTTCCTTTTGTTTACTATCAAATATTTTCTTTCCCTTCTTTACTTTTCCCTACCCACACTTTCTCTTATCCTTTTGCATATTTTTTTCCTATATCACATTAATTATCATACATTTTGACATTCATTTACACCTTCAGTTTTTCTTGCTATTGAAAAAGTATGCTATAAAATCCATAAATGTTGAACCTTTAATAATCTGCAAATTTTACTTTATTTAGTTCAATTCACTAGTATCCATTCAAAAATTAAATTCTTTATTGATACATTTAAAATTATCCTTTTGGTATATTACATTGAAGATATTTTATACTGTTAATTTCTTTCACTCTTGAACAACCTACACTTATTTTGAAGTAAATACTTCTCAAAGTATGTGACGCTTTCTATGTGTGTTGTATCAAAACAATAAAGAAAAAGGAAACCTATTCCAAACTTTAAAATATTAAAACAAAAGAAAATATAAATAAAACATAAACTCTTTTCCTAATGAGGGATGACAACCAATTTTATGTCACTTAATGTTTAAAATTAGAAGGGAAAGAAAAAAATTGTTAATAAAAAGGAATAAATGGAAACAAAGCCTATGTATATATGAGGGTGGGAGATTGAAGAGAGTGCAGGAAAATGCCAAAAAATAAGAATCAAGCTATGTTACGTACAGGTACAAACTGCCTCTGAGGAATGTGATCATAATGTATTCCTAAAATGTACCAGTAAACTCAATTTTTTAAAAAGTAACAACAGCAACAAAAAAGTACAGCCCTTTAGAAAAGATGACAAAATAGCTTCTTTCATATACTAAAAAATATGTGAAAGGTTTAACATCTTTTCAGCTATTTATTCCATTCCTTGATAAAAGTCAGTCATTAACTTGTTTTAATCACAAATCATTAGAGGAAGAATGATATACAAATAGTTTTCTACATAAAAGCAAGCAATACCCATTCTTAGTGAATTACTTTACTGTCCAAATTTAAGGGCACAGTTTGATAAAGAGAAGAAACACAGAGAAGTGTAAAAGTGAAAGCTGTGGGGCCAGGGATTTAGCTCAGTGGTTCCAGTGTCTGCCTTGCAAGGGCAGGGTCCTGGGTTCGATCCCTAGTAACTATATACAACAATGCTGGGTGTTAAGGCTCACCCACCAGCAATCAGAACCACATACCACTGTGCCAGGCATGGTGGCTCATGCCTGTCATTCCAGCATTCAGGAGGCTGAGACAGAAGGATTGTTGAGTTCAGGACCAGCCTGAACTATAAAATGAGACCCTGTCTCAAAAAAAAAGTGAAAGTGATGATGTATAGTAAAAAATAAAACAAGTGTGACTACATGAAATATGCCTTTTGCACTATCTAAATATTGTTGTGTGCCTAACAGGAAGGGTAGGGCTGTGAAGCAGCGAGGAGCTGCATGATAAATTCCAAGCAGAACTTATACCTCTAAAGTTTGATAAATCATTGGTCTGCAGTGAATACAAAAGACCCAGGTTTCCTTAGATTACTCTTCTCCTGGCTCAGTACAAAGATGGCACAACCTTAAAATTTTAAGAGTAGTTGTCAATGTCAGTTCTTAAGTGATAAATTCTCATGTTTCCAGGAGAGGAGAGAAATGTAGGACAGCATAAATCTCTTTGGCACTCGGCTCTGCTGTCTTGGTAATTCAGATTTTTGTTTTCTAGAGGAAAAAGCAGATATCCAGCATAGTGTAGAGAATCCTTTGTCCAGTTTAAATTTGCGGAGTCAACAAAATACCACAGGGCTAGGGATTTAGCTCGGTGGTTCTGGCATCTGCCTGGCTAGTGCAATGTCCACAGTTCGATCGGTGGTACTACATACCACAGTGCCAACTATAGTGCTTCATGCTTGTAATCCCAGCACTTGGGAGGCAGCAGCAGGAGGATTGCTGTGAGTTCAAGGCTAGCCTGGGCTACACAGTGAGTTCAGGGCTAGCCTGAACTACGAAGCAAGACCTTACCTCAAAAAAAAAAAAAAAAAAATTGGGCCGGGGAGTTAGCTCAGTGGTTCTGGCGCCTGTCTTGCAAGCGCAAGGGCCCAGGTTCGATTCCCTGGTAGCCACATAACAATACTGGGTGTGGAGACCCACACCCAGCAGCAACCAGTACCACATAGCACAGTGCCGGGAGTGGTGGCTCACGCCTGTCATCCCAGCACTTGGGAGGCAGAGGCAGGAGTATTGCTGTGATGTGAGTTTGAGGCTGAGCTCAGGGCCAGCCTGAACCACAAAGCAAGACCCGTCTCAAAAAACCTAAAAAAAAAAAAAAAAAAAAGAAAAAAAACCACCACACATAATGTGTATGTTGCAAAACCTAGCACTGCTGAAGCTAAAACAATTAGAAGATTGCTTCTCCAAGATACTAGTTTGGGAAAGATTTCTAGTTAGAGTGTTGCTAGAGAATCCACATAGTACTAATAATCATGAAAAAATTCCATGAGAGGAATAATTTTCAAATTAGCTATCTTTCCATCAACTTTTTAGAGATAGTAACATTGAAATCAAAGGTTACAAGTAGCTTTGAATGAATGAATATAGAATGAGGGAAAGACATCTTCAAGTGCATTCTTATTTGTTATAGTCATTGTACTTAGGAAATCTATTACAGGCAAATGGAACTTTTGAGTTCATAAAAGATGAATTCTGTTACCTTTCCTTAGTGTAACTTGGGGTCATTGAAGGCAAATGGGCCATAAGCCTCTGACAGTTAATTAACCTATATTCTTCACAAGAATGGAAGTAATTCACTAGAGTTATTGATTTATACACTGTTTATAGTTTTTGTGTGAGTGTGCATATTTGCCCCTCAAAACTGTGATGCTATTTCCTAAACAAACTGTTCGGTGCCAGTGGTGATGTGGTGCACAGTTTGGACATGTGCGCACATCAGCTTTGACATTTATTTCTGTCTTCTTCCCAACTCTTCTGATTTTTCTTGTAGCAATATTATTTTTTGCATTTATCTTGACTATGGAGGAATTACTTCTTTAGCTTTGTGCATAGTTTTATAAGCCTTTTTCAATCTGAAAACTAAAAATAATAATATAACCTTACTTGCATGCAAAAAATGAAAATCAATAAACATGCAAAAACACAGTATAAAACAAATTATCATATGAACATCTTATTTTATTTTATCTTATTTTATTTTTTGTAGAGATGGTCTTGGTATGCTTTTGAGACTGGCGTTTACTCACTATGTAGTACAGGCTGGACTCAAGCTTGTGGCATTTCTCCTGCCTCAACCTCCAACGCTAAAATTATAGAACTCACACTTCTTTATTTTTAGTTTCTGGTGCCAGAGATTGAACTCCAGACCTTATGCTGCTAGGCAAGCAATGGAATGACTGAGTTAAATTCCCATCTACGGTTGAAATTATAGGTGTGTACCACCAAGCATGGCCCAGATATTTCATTTTAAAGAAGTGAAATTTATTGACTGTGCAAACCACCAGTCACCTGATCAACAGTAGATTAAAAAACAAGACAAGATCTTAATGCATAAGTGGAGGCTGAAGATGCGCAAAGCTCTTATCTGGATACAAGATCATTTCTTGGAGCTTGCCAGTTTTTACTGAATATGCAGCTTCTAATGGGGAAAGAGCTGATGCAGGGAACAGTGAGATGAGGAGCACTAATTTGAGAAGGTGCTAGCAACGAGGAAAGAAGATATTCTAGTAGGAACAGAGCATTTACTAGTGGGAAATTTGTTTCTCTTTTGGATTGATCTTTGCCTCTACAAGAGTTTTCTGAATGAGTCATGCTGCCCTTAGCTGCCCTTCTGTCTTGCCAAGCAAGATGTCACAGTGTCACAAATCACTGAGATGTCGGCTGTGACTAGTGGTGTGGAGAGTTGTTCCTTTCCCAAACACCAACTCTACTTCTTCAAGCAGCCACTGTGGGCTAATAGGCAGACTCAGATTTTTAATATGAAAAGTCAATTTATGAATTTGTAGTTCACTTAGGGTGGTCTACATAAAAAATAGTATGCATAGAAGCAAAAAAAAA
>PVIR01017366.1:7406-35160 GCA_004026965.1 Petromus typicus | reverse complement strand
CCCGGTAACCACATAACAATACTGGGTGTGGAGACCCACACCCAGCAGCAACCAGTACCACACACCACAGTGCCGGGCGTGGTGGCTCACGCCTGTAATCCCAGCACTTGGGAGGCAGAGGCAGGAGGATTGTGATGTGAGTTGGAGGCTGAGCTCAGGGCCAGCCTGAACCACAAAGCGAGACCCTGTCTCAAAAAAAAAAAAAAAAAAAACCTAAAAAAAAAAAAAAAAGAATATGGCGGAGCGGGAATTAAAAAACGAGGCTTCTGCACTCCCAACCTTGAAGTCATATTATTTCTGAATGTGTGACCTTTGGCAAGATCTCAGCAAAGGACGCCTAAAGAAAATCACTGAAGTAATAAGTAATTCCTATTCCAGAACTGAAATGCATACATTATAATTTTCATAAAATATTCTTTAAAATAATCTGTCCTCAAACTACGGATAACATCAAACATACAAAACAAATCAAAAACCTAACAGTCCTGTCTTATCCTAGCTTCTTTACGCCTGATATCTTGCTAAATAAACAACTTACATCTTATATTTTATCTCTGTACAGAAACATTTCATTTTCAATTTTAAAATGGTATTACTGGGCAAGGGATGTAGCTCAAGGCAAAAGATGTCGCTCAGTGGTGCCATAACTGCCTGGCAATCACAATCAATAAAAAACATTTATTCCTCAAAAAGTTAGGATTGGAGGTCCCATTTGACCCAGCCATCGCTCTGCTAGGTATATACACACAAGAATTAAAAGATTCATATCACAATAACATATGTGCACCTATGTTTATAGCAGCTCAGTTTGTGATTGCTAAATCTTGGAAACAACCCAAATGTCCATCAAATGGTGACTGGATAAAAAAGTTGTGGTTCTTCTACACAATGGAGTATTACTCTGCCATAAAAAATGATGAGTTTGAGGCCCGAGGATATAGCTCAGTGGTTCCGGCGCCTGTCTTGCAAGCACAAGGGCCCGATTCGATCCCCAGTAACCACGTAACAATACTGGGCGTGGAGATTCACACCCAGCAGCAATCAGTACCACAAACCACAGTGCTGGGTGTGGTGGTTCACGCCTGTAATCCCAGCACTCAGGAGGCAAAGGCAGGAGGATTGCTGTGATGTGAGTTTGAGGCTGAGCTCAGGGCCAGCCTGATCCACAAAAGGGAGACCCTGTCTCAAAAATTAAAAAAAAATGATGAGTTTGAATCATTTGTACTTAAATGGACATATTTTGAGGACATCCTCTCATAAGTAAAATAAATAGGTCACAGTTGTGTAAATATCGTATCTTTTCTCTGGTATGAGAAAATAAAGATGTAAATGAGGTCTAGAATGTATGTTACATATTGTGAAATAGAAAACACTCAAAGTGTAATGCGGTGAGGGGGGAAAAATAATGAGATTCTAACAAAAAGAAAGGAAACAAAGTTTATGTATACAGGGGGTGGGGGTGGTAGGGTGGGTAGGGATATGGGAAAAAATGAGAATTAAGTTGTGTCATATACTGGTACAAATTCTCATTGTTGAATGTAATCATGATGTGTATATGTAATGTACCAATAAAGATTTCAATTTTTAAAAATCTTTTTAAAAAGACATTTATTTAGTTATTAGTGAAATTAAACATTTAAATTGCACAGTATTTTTACATTCACAAATCTCCAACCTCTCTTGTTTTGCAAGTGGATACAATTACAATAAGGTTTAGAGTCAAATTATAAATGAACAAGTGACTTATCATGATATTCTTTTTTCTCAGTGCCAGGGATTGAACTCAGGACCTCATGCTTTGCCAGGCAATTGTGCCACGGGGCTACATCCCTGGCCCCATTGTGATAAGATTCTTTAAAGAAATCTAATAATCTACCTTGAAATTATTTTTTCTTCCAAAGATATTAGTCTCTCTAAAAATAAAATATTCTAGCAAACTCACAGAAACAAACACCAAAATGAAACAAACAATAAAAATGTTCCATCTGTGACCTGTTTATTTCACTTATGAGAACATCCTCAAGGTACATCCATTTGAGTATGAATGATTCAATCTTATCATTTCTAATGACAGAGTAATACTCCATTCTATAAAAGAACCACAACTTCTTTATCCAGTCTCCAGTTGATGGACATTTGGGTTGTAAATATCCTATCTTTTCTCTGGTATGAGAAAATGAAGTTGTAAATGAGTTGTAGTATGTATAGTTGATATTGTAAACTAGAAATATTTAAAAGGAAAGAGTGTAAGGGTAAATAACAAGGGGAAAATGAATGTGGTAATAATAAAGAAAAAAGAAAACAAAGATTGTGTATATAGGGGGTCGGGGGAGGCAGGGCAGGGGAAAAGGGAATAAATGAGAATCAAGTCATGTCATATTCTGGTACAAACTCTTAATGTTGAATGCGATTATGATGTGTATTCATAATGTACCAATAAAGATAATTTTTTTTAAATGTTCAAAATAAGAATAAAGCAGGAGTGTTCCAGTCATGTAGACCTGGTGGACCAGGAACCTATATTTAGGTCTCACCTTCCATCATTTCCTCAGGAAGTTTCCTCAGGAATCCTACCTCTACTTCAGAAGCACTTATCTGAGAAAACCAGGAGACTGAGCATGCCCCTGAAATGTTATTTCCTGGTTTGGGGAGCCCAGATTTCAGGGACTAATTGTGGGTATTTTCCTAGCATGGTAATTTTTTTTCAGCACTGGGAATTGAACCTGTTGGACCTTATCTACATGCTGGGCCAGAAACTTAGCTATGCTATGTACTACCTTCCAGCCCTCTTTATTTTGCATATTGAGACAGCGGCTCACTAAGTTGCAGGCTGGTCTTGAACTAGTGATCTGCCTGCCTCACCCTTCCTAATGGCTGGGCTTACAGGAGTATACCACCATACCCACAGTGAATAATATACTATATTACTTTAATGTTTTCTTTACAATGATGCTACACTCCTTTTTTTTTTTTTTAAACAGTCTAACTATGCAGTCCAGGCTGGCCTTGAACTCCCACTTGATCATCCTGCCTCAGCCTCCCTTGTGCTGGGATTACAGGTGTATGCTGCTCCATCTTTCTACAGAGTCATGAATATCTCCCTTTCTCCCGTATCAGGATGAGGTGAGCTGGCACCGAAAGCAATCTGAAAGAACACTTCTGAACCTTCTCTCCCACTAGTGTTCCTACGTAGTCTAGTTGCTTCTCCACCATGCTGTATTTATTTTGTTTTATAAATTCTATTTTTTATCCCATTCCCCCTCAATCCTCCCTTCCCTAGTACCTTTATTCAAATTCCTAAATACAACTGCTCTTTTTTCTCATTTGCCTCCTTTTAAGTCAGAGACCTCCCTGCTCCCCTCAGCTTCTGCTTATTTCTCAGGATCTTCTCCTGTGTCCTCTTTGTCCTGCTCTGCTGCCTCAGCCCCTGCCACCCCAATTAAGGACTTGGTTTGAGACTTCACAGCTCTGGGCCCTGGTTTAGTTACAAGTACTGCTGCTGCTGCATTAGGCCTAAGATTTATTTTTCTGAATTGATCAGAAAATCAATTTTTAACAAAGGTTTCTGTACAGAATACAACATAGTTTGATGTTAAGGATTATTTACGCTACTTCAACTGTCTTCTCAGAAAAACAAATCCTTAAATTATGCTTGTCACCTAAGATTTCTGCCTTATGTAACCCGAAAAAATGAAAAGATTGGAATTATTTAATAATCAACTCCTTATCAAGACAGGCAATGCTGCATAGTTATAATAGATAAAATGAAGAAAATATTGTCCAGTTTTAACATTCTTGGTAATATACTACATTCATAGGTCAAGAAATAAAGGGAAAAATCATAGTTTTAAATTACCACAATTTGGGGCTGGGTATTTAGCTCAGTGGTTCCGGTGCCTGTCTTGCAAGAGCAAGGACCCAGGTTCGATCCCCAGTAACCACATAACAATACTGGGCGTGGAGACTCACGCCCAGCAGCAATCAGTACCACAAACCACAGTGCTGGGTGTGGTGGCTCATGCCTGTAATCCTAGTAATCGGGAGGCAGAGGCAGGAGGACTGCTGTGATGTGAGTTGGAGGCTGAGCTCAGGGCCAGCCTGAACCACAAAGCGAAACCCTGTCTCAAAAAAAAAAAACCTAAATTATCACAATTTGGCCAGTCTATTGTACATGGAAAACTTGAAATATACACTTCTAGCTTTAATATCAATCGATTTTAATTTTTATCAGATTTCATTTTAATAATGGAGTATATGCAGTTTGCACCAGTTTTTAAAATCCATTCATGTATTTACTTAACTAATTTTAATTTGCCATAATAGTAGAAGTTCTTGTTTATGTTGATGGCTGTATTCTCTGTGCCTTGAGTAGAGTTTAAAATACAGTAGAGCGTAGGTAAACACTTGTCAATGAATGAATGATGACAGAACAACAGCCAGAGCCTGGTGTGCTAATTCTAGAGGAGAGAACAATTCATAAACACAACAATCGATAAATAACTAATGTAATTTTAGATAGTCATAAAGATACAAACCAGTCCAGCTGAGGTGGTTCTTAAAATCTTCCACCTGATGAAGTAAGTATGTTCATATCCCTTTCATCTGGGAGAGGTTGGAAACCTGCCTAGAGTCACAAAGCAGCCAAACAGGTTCTAATCAGCTTATCTAACTTAATCCTTCACTAAACATCCCTTAAGTGCCTCTGGGTCCTCACACAGAATCTGCAAAACCACAGTGACACAGTGCCTACCTTCAGGGAGCTTACCGTCTGGATCTGTGGGTCCAATGAGGGTAACTGCTTGCTGCTTCTAGCTGGAGTTGAGGCATGCTGTACTCTAAAAGTATCTCAAGGTCCTGAGTTCAATCCCTGATACCAGAAAAAAAAGTTGGCTTTTGGAGACTTTGTATGACAAATAAAATATCTGAATATATTTTATTATATTTGGATATATTAGATGTAATATATTCTTACAATAATTAATTTCATGCTTCTTTATATTCTTCTTGAACTAGCTCCTGGAAAGTTTCTAGTTACACATTTGGGTTGCAGATTCAGATTCAGCTTCTCCAAGTCTCAGTCCTTCCAGCTGAGTCTAAAATAAACCTCGCAGGGTCTCCAGAGGACCCACCTAAGCTGCACAGACTGGCTACAGAAATTCCGGAATAGTAGATGTACTATGTTATGCTGCCAAGTTTAGGGTACTATTGTTATGCAGCAATGGATACTAATACAGGGAAATGTATAGTGATGATATATGTGTATTACATGGCTCATGTATATACTATTAAGAAATTCTCAATTGTTTTCCTACATGGTTTGACCAATTTGTCATCCATCAGCAGTGTGGAAACCTGCAATGACACACCCATTGTCTTGGTATAGCGATGCTTTCAAAGGTGTGCACATGTGTCACAACTCATGAAATTGTCCCCTTTGAGTACACGTAGCTTAATGTCCCTTAATATGGCTCATAAATTACATCTCAATAAAGCTGCATCTTGAAATAATTTTTCAAACATCAGATCTACTTTGAGCAGAACACCGGAACACACCAGTGCACCTTGGTAAGATCAATTTTTTCAGTTATTTACTACTAAATAGTTGACTTAGAAGACAAGTGCTGCTTTCTTTAATTGTGTAAAGTATTCAGAACAGGCTATGTAAAAAGGAAACACGGGAATGGGATTTTATAAACAGAAAAATATTTTGATGTGCAGAGTTAGATATAAGCCCATTCCTTGCATAGAAAGGTTACTTCATTCATGTGTTTATTTACTCAACAAATATGCATTAACATCTGTGTGCTGAGTACTGTTCTAAGCCTTATGAAGGCTTTTCCAACTGTTCCGAGCAAACTTTTGTACTGGCTTAACGACCTGGAGTTTGGTCACAGAAAAATTTAGTTTGCCATTTTCCTATTGTTTCTAGTCACCCCCTTACTTGAACATTCATTTCTTCCATTTTAGAGGCCAGACACTACACTGAAACACAGCAAATTATGAAAATAAATTTAATGTAAACCAGCATGCAGTTTTGCACACGTGGTCAGTGTGTACATGGTTAATAGAAACTTTGAGAATTGCTCTCTTGAATAAAAGCCAACATGACTAACTAAACTTCAACAATATCTTCTACTATTCCTATCTCCTTCTTTCCCTCCTTCTCCTTCTGTTTCTTCTTTGGATGGTAGTGGGGATTGTACTCAAGCCTTTACACTTAACTACGTATCCAGTCCTATTATTATTATGTTATTATTATTATTTTTTTAAGGTTTTTTTTGAGACAGGGTCTCGCTTTGTGGTTCAGGCTGGCCCTGAGCTCAGCCTCAAACTCACATCACAATCCTCCTGCCTCTGCCTCCCGAGTGCTGGGATGACAGGCGTGAGCCACCACGCCCGGACCTGTGGTATGTGGTACTGGTTGCTGCGGGGTGTGGGTCTCCACACCCAGTATTGTTATGTGGTTACCGGGGAATCGAACCCGGGTCCTTGCGCTTGCGAGACAGGCGCCGGAACCACTGAGCTAACTCCCCGGCCTAAGTTATTATTATTATTTTGAGACAAGGCATCCCCAAGTCATTAAGTTGCTGGACTTGAACTTGAGATTCTTCTGCCTCAGCCTCCTGGGGTACTGGAATGATAGGCATGTACCACCATTCCTACAAATAGGCTTAATTACCTCAAGATTCTATGTGTTTTTTAGAAGATATATGAATTACTCGTAACTACATGATGTATTATCCTAACTTGTGGGAGGAGAAAGTGCTGTTAATTATTATGGTGGATCAACAGTAACAAACCAGCTCTTCCCCAGGCAAACTGAGAGATACAGTAACTCAACTTAGTTCTAGGGATTTTTATTCTAAAGTTACAAGTACAGATTCCTGAACTCCAGCCCAGAACTACTGAGTCAGAATCTCTAAGTGGGATTATCTCTCTACAGTGGTATTATTAAAATGCACTTCAAGTTCAAAAATTTAATGTTTAATAGAGGCATAGTGTTGCTTTTATATGTAACAATGATTTATGATTTTAGAAAATATGAACATCTGCATTGAGTGTCATATCATAGCTGCATCTTACTACACATACAAGCTAATGGTATACATATGTCCACAGTACTATTCGCTCAATTTTATCTATGTTTGTAGTTTCTCTTAATAAGACACTGGCAGGCAAAAGCTATTAGGAAAACTATTTGTGTTTCTCTATAGCATAACATTATTGTTATATACACAACTCATGGAACTGTAACAAAATAAGCATCAATTTGGGCATGGGATTTAGCTTAGTGGTTCTGGTGACTTCATCACAAGTGCAAGGTCCTGAGTTTGACCCTGGGTTCCGCTAAAAAAAAAAAAAAAAAAAAAAAAAAAAAAAAAAAAAAAAAAAAAAAAAAAAAAAAAAAAAAAAAAAAGTCAATTCAAGAGATTACTCAAATATCCTGTGATTCTTTTTGTTTGGCTTTTTCTGAAAAGATGTTTCGATGATATTTTTCAGGATTCTAAATGTATGGCAATATTTTATGTTGCACTGCAACACAGCCATTGATCACTGTCAAGAGCACACTGTACTGATCTATGTCGCTACAATCAATAGGTGCAAAAATACTCCAAAACTTACCTCTTATTACACATTTGTGAATTTAAACGGACAGAAATAGAGCCTTATATGGAAAATGCTACCTGTGTGAAAAGCAGTTCTTTCCTTTTGTTTCAATTTTATTTTTTAAATTTACAATTCTGTTAATGATTTTGTGCGATAATACATTTTTTTTAAAGAATGTCATGAACCGCTATCCTCAACTTGATCCTAGAGCACTTTATAAGTGAAGACACCTCTACACACTGATGCATACTTAATTTGAAAAGTCCACAGAATTATTTTCTCAATTATAAATATAACAAACATGACGTGTGCACCGTGATGCCGCAACCTGCGGGATGAATGCAGAGACAGCGACGGCAAAAAAATAAAAGTACTACCTGTCATAGGGGCACGTCCGCCTTTTCTCAGCTAAAGTCATCTGGTCCTAGGCTGCCCTTCACTTTCGCCGGAACGACCAGGCTCCAGACTCTCACCGGCGGGAGGAGACGGTTCCCTCGCGCAGGACAGCTGCTCCCAAACAGCGCGAGGTTTTTCAGTCAGACCGCCGCCGCACTGGACTTCCCAGTTGCTATGTTTAGTTGCTAAGGCGCCAACCATCTCGCCGGAAGAGCGGCGCGGTGCACTCCCTTTTCCTGTCGCAGCACAACCTCTCGGTGATCTGCATATTCGTTCCGGAAGGGAAGCCCCGGCCGCTGAAAATCTACAGGCCGGCTGGGAGACGCTGGGTGTGACGCCACCGAGGCGCGGGGGATTGTGGGAGGCGGTTGTCTCCAATTTCCCCCTCCCCTCCCCCCCTCCCGGCCAAGATGTCTGACATGGAGGATGATTTCATGTGCGATGATGAGGAGGACTACGACCTGGTGAGGCGCCGGGGATGGAACTGTGAGGCTGGAGATACTGCCTGCCTCTTGGGGCCGAGGCTGAGAGGGCCGCGGCTTCTCGGTGTGGAGCGTGTGTTCCCCGGCGTCTCCCGGGCAGTGACAGGACGGGTTGGCCTCCGCGGGTCCCGCACGGCCCGGCCCGCTGCTCCCGCATGGGGGAGGGGAGCAGGCGGCGGGGGTCCCGGCTTGTGCTTGGCGCTTGCCCGGGCTGACCAGCCCCGCGGCGGGTGCGAGGCCTGCGCCTCCCGCGGGCCGCAGCGGCCGGGCTGCGCTCCGGGCCGGGCCCCCGGCCAGCATCCCGGCTCGGTCCGCTGCGCCGAGAGATGCGGGTAGACGGCTCTGAAAACCGGGCCGCCCTGCCCGGGCCTGGCCGCGAGACGCTCCCTGCAGGGACGCAACCTTGGTAGTCTTCTTGTCCGGGTCAGTTTTGGTGGAAGGGAAAGGTGTCCTCCATGGGAAGTTCAGAGCAGAGATAGCGGAATAAAGGTAGTCCGGCCACCAGTGCTGCTCTCCCAAGAGAAGAGCCGGGAGGAAGGTCTTGCTTTTTCTTATTGTTGGTTTGCGGGGAGTGCCAAGGGGGTTGAGCTGATGGTTTTCCTTGATTTTGAGAAATTTTCCAGTACTCAAAGTTTAGAACAACAGCGTAGAAGTAAGTGAATGCATCCACTTGAATGACGATTTTAGCAAAAAAGATTCAAGGTTTAACGTAAGAATGGATTTGTAGGCTTAAAAAACAGCCCACATTTCTGATTGTTATTCAGTCACATCTTGTGGGAACTGAGAAAAATTATCTTGCCCCAGAATTAGCGTCAACTTTATTTGGACGGTGTTATCTAGTTCTTGCGTGTGATGGGGTAATGCTGCGGTTATGGAAAAGTTTTGTAGTGGATGTTTTAGGAAATTTGCTCATCTTTTGTATATATTTTACGGGCCACAGTGGAGAGACTTAAGCTACTGTTAGTATATTTTGAGTTGGTGAAGTAAGTTGATTGTATCAGAGAATCCATAAGTAATTTCTTCTTTTTATATATATCTATATAGATATATAGATTTTTTTTTTAGGTTTTTTGAGACAGGGTCTCGCTTTTGTGGTTCAGGCTGGCCCTGAGCTCAGCCTCAAACTCACATCACAGCAATCCTCCTGCCTCTGCCTCCCGAGTGCTGGGATTACAGGCGTGAGCCACCATGCCTGGCACTGTGGTATGTGGTACTGGTTGCTGCTGGGCGTGAGTCTCCACACCCAATATTGTCGGGGATTGAACCTTGCGCTTGCAAGACAGGCAACCACTGAGCTAAATCCCCTGTGCTTCTTTTTATATTTTGTAAAGAAGGCACATTTTGTGAAAAGGTGTAGAGAAATGGTTTCTGCCACTCAGAAGTCACAGTGGAGGTTTCCAGTTTTTGAAGTTAAATGTGACTTCTGACTAACATTTTAATTTGTGAAGACCAAAGCAGTTGAAGGCAATACCTTCAGTTAAGAATGTGTTACTTGTAGTAGCTATGCATTTTTATTTATTACATGTTTATGTAACAGGTGTTATAAGTGTTTCTTTCAAACAGGATTTTAAGTATTTCTACTCATCTCTTTACTGAGCAGTTGTCTTATCCAATACACAATTTATTAGCACAATGACTAACTTGAAGGTGGTCCTTAAAGTTGTAAAGTAAGGCAGTGAGAATCTTTGTTGTCCCTTGAAGTACACGATGGTTTTTGCGAAAATTTTAGTTAAATATGTTTTAAGTGGCTACATACCCCCTTCCCTTTTAGGGCCTGTACTACACGCACTATATAGTAAGGTTGAATATGTGGTTGTGTTAGCTTTGGGGAAAAAAAGTAGAGTTTGGAATACTGCATGATTACGTGAAGTTTGAGGTCTACCCCTTATCAGCGTTTGCTCTCCCTTGTCTGTCTGCCTTTCTGTGTCCATGTCTCTCTCTCTCTCTCTCTCTCTCTCTCTCTCCCCCTCACTCCCTCTTTCCCTCCCTTTAAAAAATATGTCGCTTGCTGGAAAACTACCACTTCATTTTAATTAAAATATTGATTAGTGCTATAGATATTTCTGATCACAGTGATAATCAGCATGTTTTATAGGTTATCCATTGATAATTTTTTTTCTTTTCTTTTTTGAGACAGGGTCTCACACTGTAATTCAGGCCAACCTACTGTCTCAGCTTTCAAGTGTCGGGATTACAGGCATGCACAACCACATGCAGCACCCTTGATAAATTTTAATATCCTAAATCTCTTGTGTTCCTCATCCAGTGTAGTAGAAATAGATAATTAGGATATCATACAAAGAGTTAAAAATCGGTTTCTATACTGTTTTTGTTAAAGAAAGTAAATGACTTACGCCCAGGATCTAAAAGGAAAATCAACACTCAATGGCCGGAAGAAGAAACATGCAGAAGAAATTCAGTATACTTTGCCTCCTATTTCCAAGATGTTTTTGTATTTTATTAGAGGCAAAACCATGCATTTTCTAAGCATAATAATCTGATGCTGAAGTAGAAGATGGTACATACAAATGCCTTTTAATCCAGTGTGAATGTTATAGATTATAGACTATTTGCTGTTCTATTAAATCCAGATAGTAACTAGTTGCACCATCCATTACATCAGCAGGGCATTTGATCAGTTACTGTTGTAAGTAAACAAGCCATTGTAGCATGAAGTTACTTTGTACTTCCAATTTTTTTAGAAGGGTCTTAAGACAGACTAACTTCAACCAAATATTATTAAGTCTCACTTCGGCAGCACATGTACCAGAAATTATTTTGCAATACCTTTTATATAAGCTGGATAATGTTTATTTGAATAGTTGCATTTTACTCCTTTTGTCTACTTTTTGGTGTGGAAGAGATGGTCCTTTGCTACAGGAAATGTTACGGAAGTTCTTGTCATCTTTACAACAGATTAGCTGAGAAATGAGGGCCATCGCCAGTACTCTGCATGCAGTGATTATGTAGCCATATACGTGTTAAGTTTTTAAAAAACACCAATGACTGTAATCTGTGCTACCCCAATTTAATTGAATGGGGAAAATGATGTGAAATAAATTATAGCTGATTTTAATTTTTTAAAATTATTTACTCCTTGCAAACTTACGTAGTTTCTTGCTGGGAGTGGATGCAAATGACACAAGGTAAAAATGATGAACAAAAATGCACTTGGTTCTTGGAAGGCCAAATGGTAATTCTATTGTTGCTTAAACTTTAGAGTTACTCTTAGAAAAATGTCTTTGGAGCTCGAAGCATGTAGTTCAGGCTGGCCTCTGAGCTCACTATGTAGCCCAAGCAAACCTCGAACTCACAGCAATGCTTCTGCCTCTGCCTCCCAAGTGCTAGCATTACAGATGGGAGCCTCCATGCCTGGCATTGTGCATTGTGTGGTTAGCAGGGATCAAACTGTGGGACCTTGCTGCACAACAGAACAACTGAGCTAAATCCCCACCCCACCCCCAGCTTTTTAAATTAGTAATACATACACATTATTTATTGGAAAATTACATGTATACATTAAAATTTCTTTTCCACTTGTTCCTCAAGTTCCTCCTATAATAACCAAATCTTCTTTTACCACTCTGTAGCATTTTATTTATATATTGTTGTACATATTACTTTTTAATTTATTTTGGAAGTTACAAAATAAATGTGCAAAAGCATAAGGTGGGCCATTAAACTGTAAGATGCTGATTTTGGTTAAAAATACCTGGCTCCTATCAAAAGTTTTCTTAAGAATTTCAGAAGTATCCTATATTCTATGATGTCAGTGTTGTTCTACCTTTTAAAACTAGTAGTTAAAAAAAAAACTTCTGATTTGGATTCTATACTTTGATGAGCTTTCAAAAATGCCTGGTGGTCACCTCATAGGCATGGTTATATAGTGAAATTGATGTTGTTTAAACAAGGATAACCAAAGTAAGTTATGGGAAACAACCCCTGCATTCTAAGAGTGAAATAAAGTTATATAAATGTAAGTAATAAATTTAACCATTATAAGCATAAGTAAATTTAATAAATTTGAAACTTTTCATAATGACATAAGTCTATAAACCGAAAATCCAACAAAATAAATATGTACTTGTGCATTACTTCCCAGGATGGATACGTGGACCTCAGTGGAATTAGGAACTTCTCATGGGGTTCAGACCCCAAATCTGACAGGAGAGCAGTGAGTGACACGCCTGAATTAATAGGGCGAATCTGTGGGAGAATCTGGGAGAGTCGGAGCTGCACCTGGGTCCAATGACTTTTACGACATCTCTTGTTTGAAAATTTGTCAAGAGACTAAAAGTTTAGGACAAATAAAAGAGCATTCTGATTTATACTATAGATAAATTAGGACCCATTACTGATTGAATTTAAAGGTTTGGAAATTTTATGAATAAGTAAAGCACAATAGCACTTTAGTGTTTGTGTTATATATGGTCCTTAAGGATAGTGAGCCAAGCCCCTCGCACCTCTCAGGGCACTTAGCATCTGGTAGGGCCTCAAGACATCCTGGAGTCTTTTGAAAGCATTGCTGATAAAGAGTGTTCCATTCTTAAAGTGTATTTCTTAGGATCTGCATTGACAAGAAACACAAATGAGAGGGCTGGGGATTTAGCTGAAGTGGTACTGCACCTACCTTGGAAGCACAGGGCCCAAGTTCAATTCCCAGTACTGCAATTTAAAAAAAGAAAGAAACACAAGTAAATGGAGAATGTATGGAACTAACCCTGTTCAGCAGGGACTGCATTCCAGCACACAGTCAGAATTAACTTGAGGAGCTGGGCATGATGGCATAGACCTGTAATCCCAGCACTTGAGGCAGAGGAGGAGGCCAGCCTCAGCTACATAGTTCAAGGTCAGTCTGAATACAAAGCAAGACCTTGTCTCAAAAACTTAAAAAAAAAGAATTGACCCTGGCTGTTGTATGTTGTTATTTTGGAACATTAACCCATTTATCATTTCAATTAAACATACATTCATCATTCTGAAATATCCTATGCACTAGGAATGCATAATATGAGTTAAGAAAATTCTTGCTTTTAAGAAGTTGGATTATGAAAGGGAAGTGGGAATAGCGTCCACCAAGTTTTAGTGTTAAATGTGTGCCATACAGAGACATGACTGGCTAGAACAATTGACTTTGCTAAGGAAAGTTGAAGAATCGCAAAGATAAGCCTGTAATGAGCGTACTTCCCAGGAGTGTTAGGGTGGTGAAGTACCACAGCAGAGAAGCAGGAAGGTATGTAGAAGGGATTGTGGTTAAGAATTCCTACCAGAAAAAATAAATTGTGCTAAAGTAGAGATTTAAAATTACGTAGCGTATTTGAAGAAAGGAGAATGGATTTGGATAGTGTGGATGCATCACAGATTGCTTTGCAGAGACATCATGACCAGAGTTATTATATAGCTAGGTTGAAATTGTTGCTAAATTTTATTTAGATTTTAATTGCTTAAATTCTTTATTAAAACATTTCGCTTAAACTTTATAAATGATTATCCATTTAACATGTTTCTTCTATATTACCTATTTTGATTAATGGCACCTTATGTTACGAATCCCCTGGCATTTGTTATAAGTAGCTATTTTCCTTTATCTTGTCCCCATAGGGTAAGTCTACTTTACTTACATCCTTAACATCATATGACATCTTCTGTTTCTTTTAATTTCCATCTTTTCCTTTTCACTTCATTCTAATAACTTAGAATGACACCTCGGTTATTTTTGTGGGGGGTTTTTGTTTTTGTTTTTTTGTTGGTTTTTTTTTTTAAGATAGGGTCTGTCTGTGTAGCTTAGGCTCACTTTGAACCCCAAACCCCAGCTGGCCTTGAATTCCTGATATCCCCTCAGCCTCTGACTGCTGGAATTACAGGCATATGCCACCATGCCCAGCTGATCTTATCCTTGTTGCCAGGGATCTCTTCCTAAAACACAACCTGATTATTTCCTCATAAAATTTTTTCTTTGTAGCTTTCCCCTAAATCTAAACTCCTTGCAAGACTTCTGTTGTGCTGTTCCTCTGTCCAACACCAAATCATCTCTCACCAACTCTGTATCTATATCCTGTGTTTTCAGCCCTGATTACTCTTTATTCTTCCACCTGTGTAATACTATATCACCCTTCCTTGCCTTTGCACATGTGAATTGCTTTATTTCAGCTGCTCTTCCTCATCACTAGCAGTTCCTATTTATACTTAGGAGTATCTGTGTGTCTGTATTGCATATCTGTCTCTTAATAGACTTTGAGTACTTTCTTAGACCTAGAAGGGAAGACTTCGTTTGCATTTGTGTGCACAGTACTCAATTGCTGGCATAAATAGTTCTGTTATATAAAGACTTTTTAAAAATACCTGTTCTTTAAATAATGCCTGTGTAATAACTGAAGAGTAATTTCCTATCTTACACAGATTGTTGTGATCCTTTGACTCACTGAACTACAAAAGATAGGTTAATGGTGTTATGGTAACTGGTCAGACCAATGAGCGTAGTGTTATAGACCATAACAAGGACCGCCTGTTCATCAGTAGCACGTCAGTTGTGGCAGTTCTCATGTATTTATACATTTTAGTGGTCACATCTAATCGTTACCTTCCACTAGTGCCAAAAAAAAAAAAAAACTTTATACTGATATAATATGTCAAATCAAAAGAGTATATATTGAGGACTAGATTGAATCTTATGCCAGTCCTGTGATTTTGGGGGAGTTGTACAGCATAGAATGAGAAGTCTCATAAATGTGCAATCTCATATCCCAGAAGTTGGAAAGAATGGGTCTTATGTGCTGTGTATGGTACTATGGTACTCACCATTTGTTGGTTCCAGGAGTTACAGCGACTGGAGTACCAAATGTTGTTTTGGCTAGAAAGGGCATTGATCATGGGACGCTCAACCCCACACAAATGATGAGTGTGGGGGCAAGTTCTACACCAGTACGAAATGTGAGTTTCAAGCAGCACGGACATATGACTTCAGCTGGTGTTAGCGTTTAGACAAGAAGGCATGGCATGAGACACGGTAGGAAATGTAAAGAATCCTGTTTTCAACGAAATTATAATTGGTTCAATAATTTCCATCCCTTCAATTCATAAAATACTTTCAGTTTCCCCTTTTCTGGGAAACTTTGTAATTCAAATCCTTTTGCCTTGTGTACCTCTCATCTGCTTTTCTCCTCCCATGCCCTGGCCTAGTTGGGTTTTTTCCTAATCTATTTTGGTCCAAAAAAACCAAAATTAAATGGACCTTGAAGATGAGTCCAAATGCTTAGGCTTCATGGTAAATGTAAATCAGAAATAGTTTTCAGTCACTTCCAGGTTCAGGGCTGCATTCTGAAAGCCTGGATTGCAAAGAGTAATTTTCTAGTTCAGCAAGTTATTTCTGTGTTTTACTGAATAATACTAAATGAGGCTTTCACAATGTCTTTGCTATGTTAGGTATAAGGATCTGGAAATGTTTCCATTTATTCCAGGTTAATAAGACAGTTAGAGACTGATTTCCAAAAAGATAGGTGAGTTTCATCATCTTCTTTGAGGAGATGTTGTTCCGCTGAGAAGTGGACTGGTCTGTCCTGAGAGGAGGAGAAAGAGAAGGCAACACCCTCCCTCCGTGTGAGGGAGGCAGAGGGAGAGCTGGTGGGGGAGCGTGCTGGGACACAGGCCCGGACACTTGGGAGCAGGTCTTCGTTTTATGAATTCAGTCTTGAGTGATGGAACATCACTTTTGAGGCGAGGCAATAACTTAAACTTCATGAAGATTATTGTGCCTGTGAAGAGATTGAAACCTGAAGATTAAAGAGCAGAGGTGAAGAAGGCCACTGAAGTCTGAGAGACGCAAGTGGTGGGAGGGAGACGAGGTGGATGGAGTGGGGTGTATTTTAAAGGTGGATCAGTGAGCATGTCCATGTTCTCATAGCACAACTGGGTTTCCTCTTCCATTGCCTGCTGTTGTTTATGTGGTTTCCTGTGTATTCTCTCTGCCCTCTTTTTATTTTCTTTGTTCATTTATCTTTGAAAACTCAGCTTCAGACCCCTTGCTACCATGGATAGCATTAGTCACTGTGTATAAATTTGGCTTACTGCTGTTTTCATAGCTCTATGATTTTTAAACCTAGATTGCAAAGGTCAAGAAGGAAAGCTGAGGGTGTGGTGGTACACCCCTGTAATCCTAGCATTTGGGAGGCTGAGGTGAGAGGATCACTGGGAGTAACAGGCCAGCCTGTACTACACAGCAAGACCCTTCCTCAAAAAAAAAAAAAAAAAAAAAAACAGGTTAAGAAGTAAATGAGTGGGGCCAGGGATTAGCTCAGCAGCGCTGTGCCTGCCTGACAAGCGCAAGGTCCTGAGTTCAATTTTGGTAGGGGGTTTTTTTAAAAGTACATGAATCATTACTACTCAGATTTTTTTTTTTTTTTTTTTTTTTTGAGACAGGGTCTCGCTTTGTGGTTCAGGCTGGCCCTGAGCTCAGCCTCAAACTCACATCACAGCAATCCTCCTGCCTCTGCCTCCCGAGTGCTGGGATTACAGGCGTGAGCCACCACGCCCGGCACTGTGGTACGTGGTACTGGTTGCTGCTGGGTGTGGGTCTCCACACCCAGTATTGTTATGTGGTTACCGGGGAATCGAACCCGGGCCCTTGCGCTTGCAAGACAGGCGCCCGAACCACAGAGCTAACTCCCCGGCCCCACTACTCAGATTTTGATCTTGTCCCTGAAAAGAAGTGTTCCACAGGACTTTCATGTTAAATATAACTGGATGCCAGGTCCTACCTCCATGACTCAGGCCACTCCTGGCATGATGCAAGAAAATGATTACCCTCCAGAGGGCGCACGTTACAAAACCACTGATTATTATTGAAGACTTCATCATGTGATGATGTATTTTGAACTTTATAAATGAACACTTCCTATACTTACTATGTCTTTCTTCACTCTTCTGTCTTTATGAGACTTTACAGAATTTTCCATAAATATGTCTTATGAAGAAATTAACTGTATTTGTATTTAGAAATAACTGTGATACTGTTCTTTTTGAGTCTTCCCTCCTAACTGCCCTGTATTATTCTTTTTCTTCTCTCTTACTCTCTCTCTCTCTCACTCTCTCTCGCTCTCTCTCTCTGTCTCTCTCTCGCTTTCTCGCTTTTGTTTTTTGTGGCACTGGGGATTGAACTCAGGATCTTGTGCTTGCGGGACTGGCTTGGTGTTCCTGAGCTACATCCCCACCCCTCCCTATATTTTTCTTAATTTGACATAAATGTGCTCCTTTGTAAAGGCTATAAAAGATAAGAAATAATCTCTATTACGTGTCTTCCTAAAATTTGCATTATGCCACAGTCTATGTATTTTATAATCATTAGTAGATTGAATAGTTATTTATACTATTTAGAATTTATTTATATTGCTCCACATTAATACTTGTTTTACCTCAATTTTGCCTTTACTGTTTTCCCTAAGAGCTGAATTTACATGATGGAAAAAAATCTCATAAGTTCATTTTGATTTACTTATTTTGATTTATTATAAAGTTAAATTACATTAATATAAATAGCTATTATAATTTGAAATGCACATAAAATGAATAGTCTCATTAAAATACAATTATTTTTAGTATTAGAGTATCATCCTACCTAGTTAGATCTTGTTAGACTAATGAAATTTAGAATTGAGGTGTAGGAAAAAATTTGATTATAAAGTGAATGATTAATAATTACAGCACATTTACATTAGATTTTTCTTAGACTTAAATCAGAACAGGAAAAGGCTAACCACTATTGAATTGGAGATCATTACTTAGTGAGAGTTTACATTTTACCGTGTATTCAAGGCTGTTTCATCTTTGTGGATAATAGTTTTCCCATTCCTACAGCATTGCTTATTACAATGAAATGTGTGGGGTTTTTCTCATTTAATGTATCTTTATTTCTGTCATACAGGAATACTCTGAAGACAGTAACTCTGAGCCAAATGTGGACTTGGAAAATCAGTACTATAATTCCAAAGCATTAAAAGAAGATGACCCCAAAGCAGCTTTAAGTAGCTTCCAAAAGGTTTATATTTTTTCAGTTGATTTTATGCCTTAAAGTTAATATTTCTAATGATGTATCAGACCAAATTAAACCCAGAGTGACCTTCTCTTAGAAATGTGTTCATAGTACTTAGTGATAATCCTGTAAGGTTGCATTGTGCAGTACAAGCATACATTTCTAAAGGGCTGTTGTTTTTTCTAGTCAAACTTCTAGAAAAGCCTGCTAGAACACTCACATACTGACAGAAGGAGAACCACTGTGATGGTCAATACAAATTATAGCCACAGTCTTTTTCCTTTGGGGGCAGTTAGACTGATTTTTTAATTTTGGACTACCAAGAGTGACTTGGGGTGGCTGACAGGACATGGTACTTAACTCTTTTGATTAAAGAATATTCGAAATTAGCTTGTTTATCCATAAGAAAGAATTTTAAGACTTGTCTTTTTAAAAACAATCCTGAGAAATGTTGGAGTTACTGGGGAATTTTTAAAATGAATATGAGATTAAATTAAACTTAGAGACTGTTGTCATTAGAAAAAGTGTGTTAATGTTATGCTAAAATTTTTTCCCTTTTTAGGTTTTGGAACTTGAAGGTGAAAAAGGAGAATGGGGATTTAAAGCACTGAAACAAATGATTAAGATTAATTTCAAGTTGGTAAGATTTGTTTTAAGGAGAATTACAACAGTAAGAATAAATTCTGTGGGTTTAAAACATTGCAACAAATTGCCATTCCATCTACTTCTCTACAGTAGTTCTGTTGATGTTTCCATCTTACTCTGTGCTATGGTTAGACTGCGGTAGTACTACAGATTTTTTAAAATTCTATGTGGGTTTATCCTTTAGATTCATCTATGGTGTTTAGGTGTGTTAAATTATTTACTGTATTTAAGCTAATGAGTGGGAAGGTTATGAGAGAACCTAAAGGACAAATTTTTGATTAAAACAGTTTTAGTGACTAGAGGTTCAACATTTGATGCTTCAGTTTCTTTGAAATGAAATAGCATGAAGAATTCCTATAAAAGTCTAGCTTGGCCAGATGCA
Source organism: Petromus typicus (assembly GCA_004026965.1). Lineage (NCBI taxonomy): Eukaryota > Metazoa > Chordata > Mammalia > Rodentia > Petromuridae > Petromus > Petromus typicus. The sequence continues at coordinate 15,623 of PVIR01017366.1, read as the reverse complement.
GTGAGTCACACCTATAATCCTAGCTTTCTGGGCAGCTGAAGGAGTAGGATCTCAGGGTTATGCCCTACGTGGGCAATTTAGTGATTCAGCAAGGCCTTTTCTTAAAAATAAAAAGGCCCGGCCAGGGATTTAGCACAGTGGTTCCGGCGCCTGTCTGGCAAGCGCAAGGACCAGGGTTCGATCCCCGGTAATCACATACAGTATTGGGCATGGAGACTCACACCCAGCAGCAACCAGTACCACATAACCACGGTGCCGGGCGTGGGGGCTCACACCTGTAATCCCAGCACTCAGGAGGCAGAGGCAGGAGGATTGCTGTGATGTGAGTTTGAGGCTGAGCTCAGGGCCAGCCTGAACTCCAAAGCGAGACCCTGTCTCAAAAAAAGTAAATAAAATTAAAAGGACTGGGTCTACAATTTCAGTACAGACACCCTGGGGCCAATCCTTAATGCCAAAAAAATTTCATCTGGACATACTAGCAATGGTTTAGTTCTTTTAGTCGATTTAAACAGTATGCTACCATTATATCTTGGTGGGTTAGTCAGCTCTCCATTGCTGTGATTAAAATACCTGAGAGAATCATCTGAAAGGAAGAAAGGTTTGTTTTAGCTCACGATTTCAGGAGTGTCCCTCCGTCCATCATCAGTTGACTGTTGCTTAAGGCCTGTGCCAGGCACAACATCCTGGCAGAAGTGCATGGTGAAGCAGGACTGCTCACTGGAAGACAGCAATGAAGCAAGAAAGAAAACAGAAGAAGCTGAGGTCCCTATTCCCACAGAAGAGCATCCCCAGTGGGCGAGCTTCCTTATGAAGGTCCTACTCCTAAGCTACCCCTCATCTCCTAGGAACGTCAGCAACTGAAAACCAAATACTTGATACAACACTTAAGATCTAAACCAAGGTACTTGGCCTGGCCTCTCTGCCTTGAGTAGAGACAGGAAGGTAGGGTGGTTTGTGTTGGTGTTCATCTACTTGCACCTCTTTGGATTGCTTGGGAGTTGTTTGATCTTCTGTTCTTTCCCTCTCGTTTTCTAGTTGTATTTGGAGAAGGACTTGGAACTATACTGTTGTTTTATGCAATAAAAAATGAGAAGCGTTCATTTTCAACTGTTCTGTGTATTTACCGTTGCAGATAAAACCAGTTTATGTAATTTCCCTCAATGTTTAATTACAATAACATAATTTTTGAAAAATGCATCTTAAAGTATAATGTCAAAGGAGATTAATTCAGAACTGTAAATTTTTGCTAAAAATTCTGTTTGGTTTTAGGAAACAATCTCAAAGTCAGAAAGTCATCATCTCTTCTCTCTCTACTTGTAAGATATACTCTTTCAGTTTTTCAGTGTTTGAGATAAGGTTTTACTTTGTAATTTAGGCTGGCCCCAAGCTTGCTATGTAGCCCAGGCTGTCCTTGAACCCACAGGCATATAATCCTCCTGCCTCTGCCCTCCGAGTGCTGGGATTACAAGCACGAGCTACCACACCCAGTTTGTAGAATATGCTCTGTAACATGAGTTACAGAATATGCTCTGCAGCATAAGTTGCTTGGGCAACTCATGTTCCTTTTTTATTCCCATGAAACACCTAAATTCTTAGAGACAAAAATAGTTTGAAATATCTAGCTGTCTATCATTGGTTAAGTCCTCACCCTGTCAAGGAAAAGAGCGTTTCTACCTGCCAGTGCTCCATCCCCTGATTCAAAGATGAGAGCTCAGTGAAAGGAAGGCTGCAGCAGTGAGAGGTAATGGGCCATGCATGCCAATTATGGGGTTCGACCCATGCATTGACACACTCAGCAGTTGCAAAGCTCCTCCCAGTTATTTAACTATTGGACATTTCTCTACTGCTAGTTTCTTTCTTCAGGTCGTTCATGTTGCTGGAGTAACCCACATAGTATAGATAGTGCCAAGAATTACAGAGTCAGCTATTACTGCTGTGAAGTAGACCTCACATGGGAGGACTAGACATGAGATGCCTCAAGCCTGGGGCTTGAAGACATTCTTTCACCTTACATTTTCATGTAGAGCCAGCTAGTTATATGCAGAAAGTAAATCTATAACTCACTGGAGAGTTTCCTAGTGAAAGAGTAAATCTGTAGGGCAGGATTTCACTGTTAGTCTGGATAGCTGATACCCAAGACATTTAAAAACTGGATTTTATTTATATCTTTTGGTCTGTGAATATATTACTAGTTTTTAATGATTTAAGTAAATGTGTTGTGCAGTGAAGAATAATATCCAGATTTTAGGAAATGTAGAAGTTGTGCTTGTTTTGTAGACTTAACTCCACAAATATGGTTTGTGTATCTGAGTAAGTTAGTCATTTCAAGTTTCAGATAAAATGTCTACAGTATTCCCGCCAGGTGTAGTTCTTCTTTTATAAAAGTACATTGTGAGTTACATGAACTATATTTCATTTTGGTAGAGTATATACTGTATCTTAATCATGAGAGCATATCTTAATGCATAAATATGTATCTAATGCTTTCTTTTTCCCTCACAGACAAACTTTCCAGAAATGATGAATAGGTATAAACAACTTTTGACTTATATTCGGAGTGCAGTCACAAGAAATTATTCTGAAAAATCCATTAATTCTATTCTTGATTATATCTCCACTTCTAAACAGGTTAGACTCATTTTGTTTCCCTTGACACTCTTCATGTAGCATCTACAGGTTATGCAGAATCATAGGCACAGAGGTATCACATGCTTTGATCTTTTCCACCCTGCCTTCTTTGGGCCTTCTTGAAGGACTTTGTACCGCAAAGAGGAAAAGACCTGGAGGCTCTATTAAAGCAATTATTATGGTGGTCATTAGTGTGCTTCGGAAATAATATATAGCTTTCTTACCAACGGTACTAGGGATGTAATGTGGAGGAGTAATAATTCCTGCTGATCTCTAAATTTTATCTTCAGATATGAAAACAATCTGCAGACAACTTTTGTAGACTTCCAGAGTCCCATTCACAGTTCTTTTATTTTATTTGCTTTGATTTTTCTGCAGTGCAGATCATACCTATGGCCACTTAAATGCTAGCCGAGCACTCTTCCCCCAACCCCTGCCAAGCTATCTTTCTGATAAACTGCATTCCCACTTGGGCTCGCCATCGTGGGGGTTTGTACTGAGCATCAAACCACAAGAGGTTTCTGAGGCTTTGCTCAGCTTAGGGTCCTGTGCAGATTGTGTCCTGTCAGGTAGTTCTGAGTTCTGCTCAGTAAATGCCCCTGTGATGGATGGATGGATGCTACTGAGGAAGGGAGGGCTGACAACGACAGAGACAGGTGACACTGCGAATAACAGTGCCTTCTCTTTAGACTTCGGTAATTTAAAAAAAGAGTGAGGACTATTTTTTGATTCGTTTTTTTGGACAGATAATGTTCACTTGGATTGTTCATAGTGTTTTAAGAAGCATAGTCCTAAATTTTAGCTTTCCTACTCTATGATCCCTGAACACTAGATGTATTGTATCCCTTCACATGTCTTAGAACATTTGATACTCCTAGTAAAAGTGTTCTCATAAACAGCCTTTCATTTCCTATCTTTTTCTAATAGGCATCATTTTTTTATTTTTTGAGGTAGTTTATTTCTGTTCCTCATATTGAAAATGTCATGTGGATTTTTTTATGTCAGATGGGAATAAAGAAGGTAAACTTAAATGTTTTGTTAGAGCATTAGCATTTAGTTCTAGAGTTAAATTCTATGTTGTCAGGCTTTTCTTAAGTGGCAAAATGTTTCCTGGGTCTTCCAAACAAGCGTCATCAAAACAGTTTTCCTATATATTTATAAATGCTATGCAACATATTGGAGGGGAATAAAATCATTTGAAGACTTGAAGATTACATGCTTCTCTATGCTATTATATCTAAAGTTTTTGCCTTCTGAAAGTAAGAATAGATGGAAGATAGATGACACTCTGACTTAACGCCGTATGCCATCAGTAGTCGTGAAAAAATAGGCAACTTTCCTGGAAGTCTCAAACCTTCCTAAGCTCAGGCTCCTCTTTCCTTGTGGCCTCATTTATTGGATATTGAAAGAAACAGATACTTAAAGGCAGGGCCAGAAGTGGATGAGAAAAATGAGCAGAGGAGCTTTTTGAGATACAAAACGGTAGTGATTTCCGTGAAAAAAAAGTTATAATGGGATTGGTGAGTCAGTAGTGATTAAACACAGCTAAAAGTAAATAGACTTTTCTCTCCACCTGGCTCCAAGGTTTACTAGTGACTTAAAGGCTGTAGAGTCCAATAAATCAGTTACTATTTCACAAAAAAAAAAAAAAAAACTGAGGAAAGGAGCTTATTCTATTTCTCTAGCTGATTATTCAGTATTTGCCATAACATAGGTACCAATTAAGAGTTGAGTTTAGGGCCAAGGATATAGCTCAGTGGTTCTGGCGCCTGTCTTGAAAGCGCAAGGACCTGGGTTCAATCCCCAGTAACCACATAACAATACTGGGCGTGGAGACTTACCCCAGCAGCAATCAGTACCACATACCGCAGTGCCGGGCGTGGTGGCTCACGCCTGTAATCCCAGCACTCGGGAGGCAGAGGCAGGAGGATTGCTGTGATGTGAGTTGGAGGCTCAGCTCAGGGCCAGCCTGAACCACAAAGCGAGACCCTGTCTCAAAAAACCTTAAAAAAAAAGAGTTGAGTTTATAAGATATATGTTGTTAAAAACAGTACAGCACATCATTTACTTAAAGTAAAACAATTTTTGGCTGGGAGGAACAGACATATGTATATGTTTTATTACAGCATAAGTGTTTATGGCAATAGAGTTCATATAGGAAAATGTTCTCTGGGTTTTGTAAAACATAAACAGATCTTGGCACTTACAACTTAGTTTATGTTAATTAATCTTGCTCTATAATAGACATTTGATAAGATACAAATAGTATATCCTAAGTGTATTAAAGTTCAAAAATGCACTTTTAGTTTGTTCAAATTAACTTCATTAACAGGTACAAATTTGCTGTTTACAATTATAGAATTCTGATTTTTTATGTCAGATGGATTTACTGCAGGAATTCTATGAAACAACACTGGAAGCTTTGAAAGATGCTAAGAATGATAGGCTGTGGTTTAAGACAAATACAAAGGTAACAGTTACATTTTTTTTCCTCTTGGAAAATGGGTGGGTCTCCCTAATAAAGGATTTCCTAAGCATACACACCTTTACCTGTTGAAATATTTTTTAATTTTAATAAGTTTTCTTCTTTTACAGCTTGGAAAATTATATTTAGAACGAGAAGAATATGGAAAGCTTCAAAAAATATTACGCCAGTTACATCAGTCCTGCCAGGTAGCATTCCCTTCTTACTCTTTATTTAAAAAAAAGAGCATGTGAAATAATTGCATTTGAAATATGGTCTGGAAGTGTTTTTGTTTAAGCACCGTTCCAGAAATAAAACTTGAAAAGTAAATTTTTAAAATGCTAATTTTTCTGAGTATCATATTTCTTCTTAATGCTAATTCCATTCTCGTCTTTTGTGGAATGATGTGCAGCTATTTAATAAACAATATTATAAACATGTAGCTATGATATTTTATATTCTAATTGGTTGATTCCATAGCAGCATGTCCAGCAGAGTAGCATGTTCTGTATCTGTGCTATCAGTAGGCAGCTCTGGCTATGTGTAGCTGTCCAGCATATGAAATGAGATTAGTGTGGTGGAAGTACTAAGTTTTTAATTTGATATAATTAATTTAAATTTGATTAGCAATGTGATCAGGATAGCACAACTCTCTCTTAACCAGTCTTTTAATTTATACTTCATTTTATGCTCAACTAAATTTTTTTAAATTTTATATAGGAATACTATTTAAAATATTTTAGCTTTCTAATGCTATGTACTATTCTACTGATGTGTGCGTCATTTTTGTGAGGTGGGGAGGATCAGGAAACTGAATCAGCTGTGGAGATTGTTAATTTAGTAATGTTATTATCTACCTGTTTTTACTTTAGTCTGATAAATGATTAGCCATGGGTTCAGTTCCTCGTGCATAGAAGTGTTAGACCATTTTTGAATGGAGAAGGGTCTTTCAGAATACATAGAGTGAGAGAGAATAAAAAACCTGGAAAAGTTTTGCTTGATGTTAAGAACGCAGGAAAAGTACTCTGTACATAGTCTTTGATAGTACTTAGTGTTTTGGTGGGCTGTTGGTCATCCTTCATTGTCCAGTTTTTGGCTGTCATATTTGTGATTCCTTTTACTCTCGGGGGGTTAATCCCTTTCTCTTCTATTCTCAATAGTGGAAGCATCGGCTTATGCTTCAGTTGGAATCATTGTCATTTATGTTGTATAACACATTAGTCTTATACTAGATTATGAAATTTTTAAGATGAGGAACTGTAGCTTGTTTAACTTCGTGTTTCCCCGAGGCCCTTAGAGAGTAATTGAATAAGTGAATCTGAAGCTACTGTGACAATCTGGGAAAGACTATAAATTTCCTGTTTAAAATCTTGCACCCCAAAACGTTTTAAACCCACAAAATATTCTGGCCATGTTTTCCTTATTCATTAACTAGAAATTAAAGAAGATGTCTGCATTATTTTTAACTATTAAAGACAATATGAGTGGCCAGTTCCTGATTAAAATTTTAGTACATTTTCACACAGAAATAGTATTATAAATACAAGGTTTCCAGACCAATTCAAATAAAAATAACCAAGTTGTCTCTGAATTCCATCTTTTCTAACTAAAGTTAAGTATTTGCTTTCCTAGACTGATGATGGAGAAGATGACCTGAAGAAGGGTACACAGTTGCTAGAAATATATGCCTTGGAAATTCAAATGTACACAGCACAGAAAAATAACAAAAAACTGAAAGCGCTCTATGAGCAGTCGCTTCACATCAAGTCTGCCATCCCTCACCCGCTGATCATGGGCGTTATCAGAGGCAAGTTGGGCGTGGAGAGTGTGGGCTGTGCTGCAGGAAGGCAACGGGGTCTTCGATCTGTCTCAGGGACCCCACGGGGCTGTTTGCTTTTTAAAGTCACCAACATGGTCATGATGTTAGAAAGAAATGAGTATGGATCGTTGTCTTGTGAAAGTTTCAACAGTGAACATGTTATTAACAAATCCACATTATCAGAACTTGTGTTCCAGACATGTAATGGAGATACTTTTCTGTTTCAGCTGAGCTTACAGATTTACAGATTATCATTTGGCTGTTGTTTGGAACAGAGCTTGCTTTTAAGAATTGAAATGTATACTCTGAGGTTATTCAAGTTAATAGAATATAAAAACTGAAAGCTAATGAAATGGTTTTTACTTGGTTTCTGTAGTCAGTCTTATTACAGAACTAAAAATGCTTTTTTCACTCATGTTTCATTCTGTATAGAATGTGGTGGTAAGATGCACTTGAGAGAAGGTGAATTTGAAAAGGCACACACGGATTTTTTTGAAGCCTTCAAGAATTACGATGAATCGGGAAGTCCAAGACGAACTACTTGTTTAAAATACTTGGTCCTAGCAAACATGCTGATGAAATCAGGCATAAATCCATTTGACTCACAGGAGGTGTGTGTGTGCTTCACTGTTCCTTTCTCTTACCAGCTATCTAAAAAATAGTAGCATTCTTCTTTTTTGTATATACAAAACTAAATTTTCTCTTTTCTTTTCTTTTTTTTTTACTCTGTTTAGGCTAAGCCGTACAAAAATGACCCAGAAATTCTAGCAATGACAAATTTAGTAAGGTAAGATTTTCTATTTCAGTTAAGGTGGATTTCTTTAAAGTGGTTTCTAAGGATAAAGAAAAAACATCTCAAGATTCAGTTTATGTGCAGCATTTGCTCTTTTGCATTTTTGTATGAGATACACAGAAGATCACAAAATTTTTATTATAGTGCTCATGTTATTCACAAATTTTGTAAAGTACTCACTGTCTGGTTTTTTATTACTCCTGTAGTTGTTATGTATGTGCCTTTGCCTGCTATTTTTCAGTGGAAAACTAATTGTAAATCCCTTTAAACATTTACAGTTTACTGCCTGTATGTGACTTAATACAAATAAAATTACTAAGTACTCAAGAGGAGTTAATTTCCAGTGAAACAAGATTACAGAAATAAATCATTTTACTCATGTAATATATCAACAACAAAATGAAAATATCATGTTTTAAAGTGTTCCTGCTTACTTTCCTAAGGTTAGGAGGCAGAAGAGTCATACTAGTCAGAGACCCAAAGGGTTGCTGAATACCTTTTTTTTTTTTTTTT
>PVIR01017365.1:6905-35156 GCA_004026965.1 Petromus typicus | reverse complement strand
AGAAAACAGATCCAAAGCAAGATGGAATTCCAGCAGTGTAAACATTAAATGGTGTAGCACCATGTCCAGTGCCAAGGGCAGGGGGTAGGTAGTAAGGTAAGAATTCTCAAGGGCTTCAATTGTCTTACCCTAACCATATGGCCTTGCTGGTTGCATCCCGCATGGCTTCTCTCTTAGGGTAGCTCTGCTCAGTGCCTGTGACTTTCTTCAACAAATGTTCCATCTTCCTGGCATCTCCAGCCTACGTCTGAGATTTTTACTGAACCATTAGCTTCTTTCTCACAGCTTCACACACTGTCTGTCATGGGCTCCTGGGAGGGACTATGACTTTATCACCCATTTTTGCCAGGCTTCCAAAACCTTTTAGTGACATCTGGGTGGAAGTGACAGTGAAACTCTTGAATTCTGTATGTCTGAAAAACAAGCACCAGGTGCATGATGTCAGTCACTGTCTCCTTGAGCAGTAGCCTGGTACCCTTGGACCATTGCTGTAATAGCCTCAGAGTGCCTGAATGATGGAACACAATGAAATAAATCCCAAGGTAATAATTCCCTAGCTTGCTTTTTTTTTTTTTTTAAATCAGGGTGCCTGAGGCTGTCTCTTCTCAAAGCAGAGGATACAATTTGCACATTTGATCCTATAATGGGTGAGGTTTCACTAATTGCTGAGATGACCTCCAGACATCCTTCTTTTTATCCTTGTAGAAAATACTTGACCAATCTTTTTCAGCAGTCGTGCTTTCCTTTGCTCCAGCTTCACTCTTCCTTCCTGGCAAAACTTCAGATTTTTCAGACCGTTCCTAACCTCTGCCATTTTTTCCCAAGTCACACTATAGATGCGGCTAAAAAGCAGTCAGCAATACCCATGCCACAGCCTGGATATTGGGTGGCCTTGAACTTTCCTTTACCAGATTATTCCACCATCCTTAATCTAATCTTACAAGAAGTCTCAGGACTTGGACAAAATGTTAACACATTTTCTGAAGAGCCTGTATTCTAATTGCTGATGGAATTCTTGTTTTTAAGTGAAACAGGAGTCTGGCCTTTATCGTCTGCATTTCTGTAAGCCTTCTGAACTCTGACCAGTTTTGCACATCAAGCACTGCTCACAACACTGGGAGTACTCTAGCTGACCTTTCCAGATATTTCCAGACTCCTCCCACAAAGCCAAAGATTTCTAAACCACTTGGTGTTAAGTACAGCCATAGCAATGACTTCTTCCCCAGGACCAATTTTCTGGTTTAGCTGTTGGAACAAAAATCTCAATACCCACAACTTAAAGGAGAAGTTTATTTTGGTTCACAGTTTCAGTAAAATCTAATAATGACTATAGGATCCCCACAGGCCTGAGGATGTAGCTCAGAGGCACAGCATCTGCCTGGCAAGCAAGAGGCCCTGAGTTTATTGTTGCTGTTTTGGATTTTTTTGAAACAAAGTCTCACTTTATAGTTCAGACTGGCCCTGAACTCACTGTGCAGTCCAGGCCAGTCTCAAACTCACAACAGTCCTCCTGCCTCTGCCTCCTGAGTGCTGGGTTTATAGGCATGAGCCACCACACCCAGTTTTGTGGTATGTGGTACCAGGGATCAAATTCAAGACCTTGTACTTGCCAGGCAAATGGCAGAAGCACAAAGCTAAATCCCCAGCTCAATGAGACCCTGAGTTTGATTCCTGGTACCAAAAATAAACTCTCACAGTTTAATCACTACTAAAATCCCCACTTGTGAACATGAGGCTTTTGAGGGAGTGGGGAAATTTTATATCTAAACCATCCCAAGTACAACTGAATTTCACTAAATCAAAAATCATTAAGTAGTGTATTGTTTATGAGGGGGGTTTTTTTTGTTTATTTTGTGGTACAAGGGATTGAACTCAGACCTTTCACTTGCAGGCAGACCCAGCCCCACTGAGCTACATCCCTGGCCCTGTTCATAAGTTTTAGTGTAGTTGTATCTAATACCAGTCACCTTTTCAATTATCTGTCTTCAATTTTTAGAATATATTTTTAAGGAATTAAGGTGTAGGATGATAGCTTTATGATCCTGTAACAGTGAATAATAAAGTAATGATAATTAATGATTTTGCTTTTCCTTTATTATCTGCTTGATGGTCCATAAATTTACATAGATTATCTCATAATCTTAGTAAAATACAAATATTATTGTCATTGCCATTTTACTTGTAAGAGAGTATGTTTTGGAAAGTTTAAAGATTGGTTAGTAAATAGCAGACAGGATAGCTGAACAGAGTTTTCTAATTCCAAGAAATGTTTTTTTAAACACATAAGAATTTTATTGCTTGAAGAATACAGCATATGAAATCACAATATCAAAATGAAAAGTCACTAGGCTTCAAAAATATAATACATTGTAAGATGCAGTAAAATATTAACCTGAACACATCAGAAATAAAAGGTATGGAAAATACCTAAATTATTTACTTAATAAATAGATACACATGAAATGAAAAATTTAAGGACGTTGTAGTACAAATTAGTAAAGCCAACACTTATTATTTCTCTAGACTAGACTACCTTTGGTACTTAAATTTTTTTTTTTTTTTTTTTTTTGAGACAGGGTCTCACTTTGTAGTCAGGCTGGCCCTGAGCTCAGCCTCCAACTCACATCACAGCAATCCTCCTGCCTTTGCCTCCTGAGTGCTGGGATTACAGGCGTGAGCCACCACGCCTGGCATTGTGGTATGTGTACTGGTTGCTGCTGGGTGTGAGTCTCCACGCCCAGTATTGTTAGGTAGTTAATGGGGATCGACCCGGGTCCTTGTGCTTGCAAGAAAGGCGCTGGAACCACTGAGCTAACTCCCCGGTCTGATACTTAAAGTTTTAAAACACAGTTCCTTCCATTTTGTCCAAATACAGATCATGGATAAAATATCCATGAAGTAACTTCAATTTAAAACATTCATCAAAATTACTAACCTTGTCATTATGTTGATGAAGTGCATTTGATAAATGTATAACACTTTCCCTTCTTTAAAACAGCAAAATATAATCTTTAACAAACCTAATACTTATAAACTTTATTTAGTTCACTCTTTAATTAAAATTAGAATGCTTGGAGCCAGGGATTTAGCTCAGTGGTTCCAGTGCCTGCCTTGCAAGTGCAAGGTCTCAGATTCAATCTCCACTTCCCACAGTGCCAGGTGTGGTGACTCACGCCCAGCAGCAATCAGTACCACTACCACAGTGCCAGGCATGGTGGCTCCCTCCTGTAATCCCAGCATTCAGGAGGCAGAGGCAGGAGAATTGTTGTGAATTCAAGGCTTGTCTGGGCTACATAGTAAGCTCAGGGCCAACCTGAACTACGAAAGTGAGACTCTGACTCCCCCCCAAAAAAAAAAAAATTTGGGCAGTCTTTGAAATGTAATAGCATAGCTCAAGATAAATTATGCTATAATAAAACTAATTTTTACCTCTACATAAGACAAAACAAAAAATAACAGCAAATTTATATAACTACTACTGAACATAGTCTTAGTTTTTTAATGCCTTCTTTTGAAATTTCTCTCAACAAACGTATGTATTTGAGTATATACCTGTATATTTATTACCTGTATGTATACTCAATTCCTGTTGCTGTCTCAATAATTCTTCTTCAGGAATGCCAAGGTTTTCCAGTCGAGAGCTAGCCTTTCTTCTTTTTAATGCTACCATCTTGCATTCTTGTAAGCCTTCTTTTACTTCACTGAAGTAAGTGCCAAAGCCCAAACTTTATTGTGCTTGTATAACATACTATGCTTTGGTGAGATAGTCATCTTTTCTGATTTCTTGCAAATCTCATTGCTTCAGAAGATATAAATAGGATGAATGAATTCAGTGCAGCAGTTCCCCAGCAACCCTCAGGCCTCTGGCCATCCAGACATTGGGTAGAGTCTCTTTGATCATCTTAGTGATAGTGGGTCTGGGGACAATGAGATCATCATCGTCATTAAATCAGGAAGCCATCGTACCTTTCTGTCTTTCTGAGTTCCAGCTTTTAAAAACTTCCTTGCTCTGACTCACCATTTCAGAGACTTCCCAAAAGGCCACCTCTGAGAGTAATCTCTCCAGCACAAGTAGAAGAGGACAGAGAAAATGAGGAAGAGAGAAGTGGCTTCCAGCGGGTGGAACACTCAACTCTTGACAGATCTAGGGAGAGTCTGAGTGGAAAGTAGGGGAGACTGAGGCCTCTGAGGACACCACTTCCCAGGTTGGGGAGCGTGCAGCCACTGCCTCACAGCACGTCGGGCGCTACCACTGCATGAGCTGCGGCAGCCGCCTGAGAATGAATTTGAACAGAGCCGAGCACAAGGAAAGTTTCCGTGGTGGCTGTGGCAGCTTAGCTGGAATACAGGTCGTGGAATCTAGAGTGCTGGCGACAGTGGTCCTCCAGAGGCCTGGAAGGAAGATTTGCTGGGAGTCACTCGTGACAACCTTTGCACTCCCAAGAAATGTTATGCTTAACATATATTGCTACGTAGTATAGGCCCCAGTTGCCAGAAAAAACACTTTGAAAAGGCTATACCATTCTTTGTTCAATATATTCTCAAAAGGTTTTTAACAACAGGGAATAAGCCTGAGTTTCAGTAATTAAAACTAATTTTTATTTTTTTAAGTTATAAAGGATTTCTAGTATTTCTTGTTTGGTTTTTTTAAGTATGATTTTTCAGTCATATGTGTGGTTTTGTTAAATGTTATTCATTGCCCAGTAGTATGAAAGAGTTTTAGGCGAAGCAGTATTTCTCCAAGATTTGTATTGTGTCTATTTAGAATCTAAAATACCAGAGTTTTTGTTTGTTCTTCTTTTTTTCAGTGCTAGGGAGTGGTATATGCTAGTCAAGCACTCTACCTTGTATTTCCAGGCATTTTTTTATTTTTTGAGACCTGTTCTTGCTAAATTGCCCAGGCTGGACTCAAACTTGTAGTCTTCCAATTTGCCAGGCAGCTGGTATTGCAGGTGTGTGCCACTACTTAACTAAATTAGGGAGTTTTTCAAAATTTTCTTTAGGTGAGTTATTTGCTTTATGTAAAATTCTAATGTATCTACCTATCTATAAGGCATTCCTCATTGTATACCAAGGAATATGAATTGAAAAGTCATTTTTTAATTACAATATATTAACTTTTGTTTGTATATTCTTAGATAAATGTTTTGAAGGTAATTATATTGGCTGACAGAAATAATATTAATAGTTTACATCCTGTCTTACAGATTTTATTAAACAAAGAAGAGCAGGACTGAATGAATTCATTCAGAATTTAGTTAGGTATCCAGAGCTTTATAACCAGTAAGTAATTTTGGTTGTATTTTAAATCCAAGAATATTGTGAAACCAAATGTGAGAATATTAAAGAAGTCTAGTACAGATTTATCCTTTCTGTGAAACGGTACTTGTTTTTCTTTATTTTTTATTAGTATATATTTGTAGTACATAATATTTACATTCCTTGTGGGGATTTGGTACATGTACGTCATATATTTTGGTTTTTTAATTTCCTTTCCCTTCCCTCCTCCCATCTGTTCGTTCTCTTCATTTTTGGGGAATATGTGTCTGTAGTACATTTTGGCATATATACATACACACCTTAATTCTTTCTTTCTTCTGTTCTCTTCTCCCCATCTCTTGATCCTGTATACCTTTGAGAAAGATCTGTCTCCCTGCTTCTTGTTATCTTTCTTTTATTTTAGTTTTTATTTGTACTTTGGGTTTTTCATATGAAAGAAATCAATCATGTCTGTTTAAGGTGGTATATCTGATTTATGGGAAATGCTGTTATGTTTGTAAAACATCCTGGGATAGGGCCAGGGATATAGCTCAGTGGTTCTAGTGCCTGTTTTGCAAGCGCAAGGACCTGGGTTTGATCCCCGGTAACCACATAACAATACTGGGTGTGGAGACTCAGGCCCAGCAGCAACCAGTACCACACACCACAGTGCGGGCATGGTGGCTCACGCCTGTAATCCCAGCACCCGGGAGGCAGAGGCAGGAGGATTGCTGTGATGTGAGTTAGAGGCTGAGCTCAGGGCCAGCCTGACTACAAAGCGAGACCCTGTCTCAAAAAAAAAAAAAAAAAAACAAAACATCCTGGGATATTTCTCTTAATATTCTATGTCTTCTTTGCTTTTTATCAGTTTGTCTTACCTGTTTTCTTTCTTTCTTTCATAATTGTTTTATAGATTAAATCTGAAAGAAATTTGCTTAGTATAGTTAAAACATAGTATTGATTATTTGATATTTACCTGTGGCTTCAAAAAACATTAAAGGCTTGCTATGAGTACCTTATTCTAATTTTATTGCAGAGTAATTTAAGAAAAGCACCAATATCATGACTACACAGCTCAAGGAGTTTTAGGAAAGTAAATATACTCAAGTTATCACCTACTTTCCTGAGCCAGGAAATAGACAGTTATATATTAAGATCCTTAAAACCTTTCACGCTTCTTTTCTCAGCCTCTATTCTGTTCCAAAAGTAACTCTTCTGATTGTCACAAATATATGTGTCCAGTTTTTCAAGTTCATGTGAAAGGAGTTGTAACTGTCGTCTTGACAAGATTGAGAGACACCTAGCAGATCAGTAAAGCACCTTCCTGGTTGTGTCTGAGTTGGTCTTGGGGACTATATGTGGTTCCTCGCCCTTTCCTTTCTAGAATATTCTCTCACTGTATTACGTTGCTGCCGTGAACTGAGAAGCTTTGCTTCACTCTGCTTGTCTGCCATAATGTTTCTTCCATGGTAACAACTCAGCAGTGACTGAAGCCTTGGCAATCATGAGTCAAAATAATTCTCTTTCTTTTAATTGTAGTCATGGGTATTTTGTCCCAGCAATGATGTCACCATTCAGTTCTACTGCTGATAGACATTTGAATTAACTTTAATTTGCATGCTCTTCATTTGAACATTGTACAGTTGATGCATATCACTAGAACTGCATATATAATTTTCAGAAGAGAATTTTAAAATTAAGATTGCTTGGTCTGAATTCTTTTCTGCCTTCAAAGACAGTCTGTTAAAATGATTTCTAGGGAGGTTATAGCAGTTTATATTCAGCTAGCGTTCTGCGAACATCCTGAATACTCTTCCAGCCTTAGTAAGCGTAACACTAGAAGTACATTTGCCATTTTCAGGAGAGACTTTCAAAGTGTATCTGGCTATTTGGAATACTACTCAACTAATATAATTGTTTGATGAACAAATGCAAACACTTCTGAAAGTTTCTGGGCTGCAAGATATGTATATGCTTAACCCTGTGTAAAGTATCAAATTGTTTTCCAAAATGATTGCCAAAATTCATACTTTCATTATCAGTGTATGAAACCACATGATTTGACAAACCACTTAGTCTTGCTTGCTGTTTTAGGTATTTGCATGAATGAGTAGTAGTTTCTTACTCTTTTGTTTTGTTTTGAATTTTTCTGTTTTGTTTTTCTTTTTTGAGGCATGGTCTTGTTATGTAGCCCAGGCCAGCCTTGAACTCTCTATGTAGTACAAGTTGGCTTTGAAATTAGAGTAATCCTTAGCCTTTTGAGTGCTAGAGTTACAGGCATGCACCACCACACCTGTCTTCTTATGATTGCTTTAATTTGTGGTCACTATTTAAAGTTGATCAGAACTATTAATGTAAAGTTATTTGTATCATTATTAGCATTAATGATAATCAGAAGAGTCTTCGCAATGTTCATATACTCGAGAGAATATAAATAGCTTCTTTAAAATGAGTTTTAACAGACAGTATGTGAATCTTAAAATGGTATATAATTCAAACCAAGTAATTTTAAAAATCTGTCCTTACAATCATAAATGCAGTTCTACAGTTATGTGAAAAGATGACCAGTTTAATATTATTTGTAATAGTGAAAGTTGTGTAGTTAGAAAGTGACAATTCAGTGCTTTTCTAGTATATTCACAATACTGTACACTGTCTTATCACACAAGCCTAATGGAGCATTTCTAACACCCCCAAAAGAAATGGTACTTCAAAATTCTTGCTTCCTACAATGCCTGACAACTACTTGTCTATTATCAACCTCTAAAGCTTGATTATTCCGGATGTTTTGTTTAAAATGAAGTCATATAACATTTTGCTATTTTTCTTCCTTTGTGTTTGAGGTTCATCCATGCTGTTAATGTGTATCTGTATTTTATTTCTTTATGACTGAATAATATTCCATTGTACCACATTTTGTTTATCTGTTTATCAGCCAGTGGACATTTGGAATGTCTCTACTTTCTAACTATTATGAATACGGCCATTAGGCTTAGTACACAGATGAATTTTTGTGTGAATGTTTTACCTTTCCTGGGTATATACTTAGGAGTGGAACTACTAGATTGTACAGTAACTCCATGTTTAGCTTTTTTAGGACTACCAAACTTCTAGTGGCTGCACCACTTTACATTTACACCAGTCCTTCCCTTTGTAAAAAAAAAGTTTTTCACCTTTCAAGTTTTTTTTTACTAATTATATTATTTGCATGGAATTATTTGGAACAATTCAGTGTAGAAGCATATACCAATTTAGCCATTCCTCAGGACTGTCGTTAGTCCACGCATAATCCTTTTTAAGACCATTTTATTATCTTCTTCTTATATTGTACTCGTTTCTTTATCTCCACTGTGGATACCAACTTTTATATGTCTTGGTACTTGATATTTCTATCTTTGAGAAATTTAGACTGACTGTTATCCTTGTATTAAATACATGCATAAATGGTACTGTGCTATTGTGTCTTGTTTTCTGGCTACCGATCCATATTTCTATAGGCAGTTATCCATAGTTGACTTACTAATTGTCCTGGTTGCAAATGTGTACATTTCACCACTGTAGAATGCCACAGTGACTGTCCTATTACATGCCTTTCACTAGCACTATGTATAATTTTTTCAGTGGTTTGTCTATAGAATTGCAATTTTAAAGTTCAAGAAAAATGTATACAGATTCTGCAAGAATAGACAGATTACTTTTCAGGAAAGCTATTTAATTCTGCATTCTCACCAACAACATAAGGATTTCTTTTTCTCTATGTTCTTACTAACTTAAGTATTTAAAACTTTTGGCAGTTAATGGCCATAAAGTAGTAACTCATCATCAACTAATTTGTCTTTCTGATTGCCAGTGAAGCTAAAATCTTCTCAGATTTACTTGCTATTTGGGTTTGTCACTTATTAACTGCCTGTTTATACTTTACCTATTTTCTGTTTGGTTCTTTGTTTTTTAAAAAATTATTTGCTTATTCCTTTTAAAATTATAGTAATGTATTTTGTTAGTTTTTTGCTATAAATGCTAATATTATGGCTTTCGTTTTGACTTTATTTTAAAAGAGTGAAGCTATAGATATAATTTTATACCATAATGAATTTAATTTTTGCTTTCAGTCCAGATGTCAGAGCATTCCTTCAGATGGACAGCCCAAAACATCAGTCTGATCCTTCTGAAGATGAGGATGAAAGAAGTACTCAGAAGGTAGGAAGAGGAATTATATTTTTTAACAGAAAAGATACCACTCTCCAAAGATGAAATACATTACTTTAGGACAATATTTTATCAGAATGCAGTGGTTTCATTTGTAGTAAATTTTCTACTTTGTAGAATATCTAAAAACCACTTACTGATCAGTATTTCTGACAACATTACAAATTCATAGAATTAGTGCTTTTTTTAAACATAGGTTAAAGAAAAACTTGAAAGTAACAGATAAAAAGGCAAATATTACCAATATTGCTACCTTCTGGAACTAGAAATTTTTGGCATTTGAGCATTTCTTTGCAATATTCTTTTAATGTATAGGGTTTTAAAGATATCTAAATTATATAATTATATAACTTTATATTCTGGTTTCTTTAAATCTTATAGATTCATTCTGAACAATGTATTTCTTTATCATCATCACTATACCTAAAACCATTGTTTTGAATCTTGGTCAATAAAGCCCCTTTCAAACCTCTTTCTTTGCATTATCAGATTATTATGTGAATGTGATCAATACATATGTGCCACATGGTATCACCTAAAAGTTATTTCTGCTGCATGTATAATATATGTTTCTAGTAAAGGGTAAGATATTCTTAGTCTTTTAACTAGACTGTGATAAGCAAAAAGTAAAATAAGCTTCAATCTTACAAAGATATTTCCTGCATTCCCCTTTGAAAGCTATTGGAAAGATAAGTACTAATCAATCTATGTCAAGGGCTGGAAATTTAGCTCAGTGGTTCCATGCACCTGCCATACAAACTCAAAGTCCAGAGTTCAATTCCCAGTAACCCTATACCACGGTTCCAGGTGTGGTGGCTCATGCCTGTTAACCCAGCACTCGGGAGGCAGAGGCAGGAGGATTTCTGTGAGTTTGAGGCTTGCCTGGGCTACATGATGAGTTCAGGACCAGCCTGCACTACAAAGTGAGACACTGTCTCAAAAAATACATATATACATATATACACATACATACATACATACATAAACATATATACACATACATACATACATACATAAACATATATATATATATATATATATGTATGTATATATACAAAGTATAAATATTCGAATGTATGGGCTGGGGATTTAACTCAGGGGTTCCAGCACCTGCTTTGCATGCACAAGGTCCTGAGTTTGATCCCTTGTAACCACATACCATAATGCCGGGCATGGTGGCTCACGTATGTAATCTCAGCACTCAGGAGGCACAGGCAGGAGAATTGCTGAGTTCAGGACCAGCCTGAGCTACAAAGTGAACCCCTGTCTCGAAAAACTTAAAAAAAAAAAGAAAAAAAATATATATATACACACACACACACACACAGAATTATAATTTGTATATAAACATAGTACCTTCATAGCTTAAAATTTATTAAAATTATTTTTAGATACATACAAGGAAAGAAGTGTTAGATTGAAGTAATTTTTCTTTATAATGTCTTAATTTTTTTTGTTTGTTTTTGTTTTTATTTTTGTTTTTTTGAGACAGGGTCTCACTTTGTAGTTCAGGCTGTCTCTGAGCTCAGCCTCCAACTCACATCACAGCAGTCCTGCCTCTATCTCCCGAGTGCTGGGATCACAGGCGTGAGCCGCCACGCCCGGCACTGTGGTATGTGGTACTGGTTGCTGCTGGGCATGAGTCTCCATGCCCGGTATTATATATGGTTACCAGGGATCGAACCCAGGCCCTTGTGCTTGCAAGACAGGTGCCAGAACCACTGAGCTAAATCTCCAGCCCTTAATTTTTTTTTTTTTAATTTAAAAGATAATAGGAGTTAGAACATTACTATCCTTAGGTATAATCTTCTTTTGGAAAATAGACATATTTCTTTTTTTCTAAAGAAAGTATATGCCCTTCTCTAATGCCCTGGGAGAACTTTCAGTTAAGAGAATAGATTTAACTTTCATACCTGTGAAGTAGAATAATATTTTAATTTTTTTTCTGTGCAGCAGATTAAAAAGAAACAACAAGCAGGAAACATTTGTATAAGAAAAATATTTATGTAAGAGGTTCATATAACTGGATTCTTAAAAAGAGTGGTATGTAGCAAGCTAGTAGATAAAAGAAAAATGATGATATGCATAGTTTAAAAAAAAGAGGAATGTGTTCGATTGTAATAGCAAATAATTTTTTATTTTGCATAATATTGGATTAAAACTACCGTCTCAGGCCTGCTAGGCAAGGTCTCTACTATTGAGCACTTCACCCACAAATGAAATTTCCAAAGGACAGATTTTTATTTCTGTACCAAATTTAACAGAAGCTTAAAGTAAATTACTTTCGAGGACCTATATGAGCAGCTATGAGCATTATTGATATAATTATGGTTTTATGCAACTTATTTCAGAAATCAATTCAGCAGTATGTATCAAATGTAAAATTATATTCACTAAGGAATATACAAATGAGGTAATCCTTCATGTAGAAAAAATTAAAGTTATATTATATATAGGAAATTAGAACAAACATCAGTCATCCAGATAGTGCTTGTCTGTATATATTTTGAAGTATTTTTGAAGATAACATTTTAAGCTTTGGCATGCTCAGAATATAAAATTTTACATATATATTCACAGTGAATTATAGTCAGTTTTTAAAAGATATGCAAAAATGAAATGAAATTACTGAAATATCTGTAGAGTGAACTGTTAAGAGTATAGATATTTAAGAACATCTTCCTGCTAGTACTTTCTATATTTTCCAACTATGGTTGTAGATTTTTAATTGAAAATGCTTAAACTATTCAAATAGCATCTTAAAGAATGAAAGCCACTTAAGTGTGATTTTCCATGTTTTGCCTGCCATTACTATGAAAGTGCTGATTTAGGTTATTTGAAGAAGGTAAAGACCTTTTAACTAAATGAGGTTCACAGCTAGAAGACATCTGAGAAGGCAA
Organism: Petromus typicus; assembly: GCA_004026965.1. NCBI lineage: Eukaryota > Metazoa > Chordata > Mammalia > Rodentia > Petromuridae > Petromus > Petromus typicus. The sequence goes on along the minus strand of PVIR01017365.1, from coordinate 22,791 downwards.
CTTTATCCTGTTATAAAGGGAAGTCAAAGACATAAAATCTCAGTTAGTGTTCATTCTGTGTACAAATTATACCTTGCCTTTAGTCATTAGATGTCATTACTAAATAGTAGGTAAAATGAAAACTTGTCTGATTTTATGTCTCCAGTAATTTTCATCATTTTGTGAGTGTGTTGCACTAAGAAAACCATTGCCAAATAATAAAAGTCTACATACTAACGGAATTCAAGGGAAATATTGTTCATCTTGTTTAATATAGGTGAAATTATCTTCCCTTGTATAAGAAAAGCTCATTGAATGTATAGTTGATATTGTGAAGTTGAAAATATTTAAAAGGAAAGAGTGTAAGGGTAAATAGCAAGGGGAAAACGAATGTGGTAATAATAAAATAAGACAAAGATTGTGTATATAGGGGGTAGGGGGAGGCAGGGCGGGGGGAAAATGAGAATCAAGTCATGTCATATTCTGGTACAAATTCTCAATGTTGAATGCCATTATTAAGTGTATTCATAATATACCAATAAAGATAATTTAAAAAAAAAAAACTCATTGAGTAGAAAATTTATCCAGTTATCCACTGGAAGAATATATGTGTAGGGCCAAGGATTTAGCTCAGGTGATACTGCACTTACCTTGGAAGCACAAAGGCTTGAGTTGGATCCTCAATACTGCAAAAAGCAAAGCAAACAAAAAATATGTGTGTATTAAAATTGCCACTGTTTGGGTCCAGGCATTAAGCTCAGTGGTTCCAGCACCCGTCTCACAAGTGCAAGGGCCAGGTTGATCCCCATAACCACATACAACAATGCTGGGTGTGGAGACTCACGCCCACCAGCAATCAGTACCACATACCACATACCACAATGCTGGGAGTGGTGGCTCACGCCTATAATCCCAGCACCGGGGAGGGATGCAGGAGGATTACTGCGAGTTCAAGGCTGAGCTCAGGGCCAACCTGAACTACAAAAGCAAGACCCTATCTCAAAAAAAAAAAAATTGCCACTATTTGAATTATGTTGTCAGGTTCTGTGAAACACTATAATATTTAAGCATAAAAGGTTACTCTTGTGTTATAATTATACTACAACAGGAGAGATCTCATTTAATGAATCAATATTTATAAACATTTTGGTCTTAAACATTATGATTTCATATAGTTCTGTCTTCTAGAGATTGCAATTTATTACATGAAGATTAAGATGAGTTTTTAAAACTTTTTCTATGTATAGCTTATATGAAGAATGCTTATATGTGGGTCCTATAAAAGTAGACATACTTGAGGCATTTGTAACTGATTTAATTATCTGAATGTATAAAGAACTTCAGATCAGATTTATGGGAGACAGCATTCACTTATGTTGTCTTTTTATCTTTTCTTTTTTTCCTTTCCCCCACTCCTGTTTTTTTTTGTTTTTTTTTTTTAAGTACTAGGGGTTAGTACTAGGCCTGTACACAGATCTACTTCCCCAGAACTTTTCTTACATTTTTTTAAAATTTTGAGACGATGTCTTTTCTGCCTTCCCCAGGCTTGCCTACAACTTGTGATCCTGCTATCTCTTTATCTTAGCATTCTGTAATTCTAGGAAGGCACCTTTACATTAGTACTTGGCTTTTATCAAAACTGTCTGCTCTGGGCTGGGGATGTGGCTAGGTGCTAGAGCTTATACTCACCCTGGGCTTCGTTTCCAGCACCACAAAACAAAGTGCTTACTCTTTGAGGATCAATAGATTTATTTTTTGGAATTTTAAGTTAAATGTCTACCTATTAATGAACTAGAACCTTGAACTATTACTCTATGGCTACTATCTGAAGAAGGATTTGCATTGAAGTTATTACCATGGATCAAATTTACGTTGTCTTTTAAAAAAGAAAAAGTCCATATAAAATGTTGGTATTTCTATGAAAACACTATTTTCTGTATTTATTTTAGAAATAAATTTAGCTATCACCAAATTAAAACTGAAAATTCAGTATTTACAGTTATCCTTACATCCACCTATCATTTTCTGTCTTAGAGAAGCTATTAGAAAATTTGAAAAGCAAACTAATTTTTAAGTAGTTTTTAAAATGTAAAAATGAGTTCTGAATTATGACTTCCATACCCAGATCTTTTAAGGGGCCTTCCATTCTAACTTTGAGCTTGATTTCTGCCTTATCTTTTTGCTTTGCAACTGCTCCTGAAAGTTTTCATTGTACTTTTTTTATCATTTATGTGTGTTTCTAAGTAAGTCTATAGAGACTTACTAAGAATTAGGTCTTTAGGTTTCTTTACAATATACTCCTTTCTATGGTACAGTCATGTATATTTTAGTTTAAAATATTCATTGGCAGATACACAATCTGTGAAGCTCCAGTAACAATGCTGTGTTGTTTTAATGCTGTTTTGTTGTTTTGTTTTTTCTCCCCCACACCTAAACAGCTCCATTCTACCTCACAGAACATCAACCTGGGACCAACTGGAAATCCTTAGTAGGTTTAATTTATCTCAAGCAATTCTTTAATTAAATTTTAGGAAGGTAATTTTTAATGTATATGTAATTATGCCAATTTAATTAGGGACTTATGAAATACAACCCTAGTCTAAGGAATGTATAATATTGTCATGTGCTCAACTGACTCGCTGCTTTATCTTTTCATTGCTTTAGTTGAATTCTAATAAAGAGCTATTTTTTAAATCCACAAATCACTAATTGGATTCTTCTGTTTGCAGTTGTCACTATTCTGGTTTTATTTTGTGTATCTGTGTGAAAAATCATTTGACAGTATTTTCCAAGGGACCGAAAGTCCCATAAGGTATTCTGAAGTCAAAAACATCCTTGCAGGTCTAACTGATACATTCTCCTGGCGCTCATACGCAGTGTTGGTATACTCTAGTTGCTAGCCAGCCTGTTGTGGAGGAGTCATGATGGATATTAGCATATGAAGGGTATTAAACTTTACCCAGTTTATGCTATATTCCTATACTTATTTGAGTACACAGAAAACCTTCTGAGGAATGCAGTCTGAGAAATGTTGACTAAGACCAGACATGGCAAATACAGGCCTTATCTTGACTGCCAGCCTCAGTGATTCATTGAAAATGGACACCTAGGGCCGAGGATTTAGCTCAGTGGTTCCAGCATCAGCCTGGCAAGTGCCAAGGTCCCTAGTTCGATTCCTGGTAACCACATACCGCATTGTTGGGCATGGTGGCTCACACATGTCATCCCTGCACTTGGGAGACAAAGGCAGGAGGGTTGCTATGAATTTGAGACTGGCCTGGGCTACATAGTGAATTCAAGGCCAGTCTGAACTACTAAAGCAAGACTCTGTCTCAAAAAAAAAAAAAAAAAGAAAAGAAAATGAACACCTAGATCATCCAGTACAAAAGACCTCATTGCTGCTGCCTGGCTTAGTTCAGGTAGTGCCCAGATGGATTAATGATAAGATGTTGGCCATGGGTGAGAGAAAGGGTAGGGTTGCCATCCATACTTTGTGATTATCCTCTTAGGATTCTTCGATTGATTTTTAATATTCTTTTACTCAAGAACAATAGGCCTTCCATGTGTTTTTGACATACTTGGAGAGAGTACAGATACATCAGAGAAGTGATTGCAGGATTGGGTCCTATGACACTCCAATAACTGTGAAGTCGAGAACTGATAGTGGGTTCTGAGAAAGAATAGTCAGTAAGATAGCAGGAATGCAGGAAAGTGATATCCTGAAGTCAGGAGAAGAAAGTGTCTCAACGTGGAGGACATATTAATAATTCTGTTAAAGTTGTGGATAGGACAAGTAGTGAGAAATCAACCACTGAATTTTATAAGTCATTAGCAGAGTTTACAAGCAGTTTTGTCTGTGGTGGTAAGACCTTGCTAATGAAGGGGTCAACAGAGAACTAGAAGAGAAGTCAACAGGAAAAGTAGTGAGCGTTGACCCACTAACTGCAAGAGTTCTGCCTCCTGGGCTGACAGGGAGTGGGATGGTAACTGGATGCGGGTGTTCGTTTTGAGCATTCTTTTCTGTCATTCATAACATTGAACAAATTGATACCACAAAATGAGTATTTTCAATCAAGCTTTATCTTTAACAGTTAACAATGTGGTCTCTGCCTGTTTGCCATTTGAAGGGTTTGCATGGTTTTCTCTGTTATATTTCCTTGCTTTTGTGGAAAAAAAATAGCTTCAGTATCTCAGGTTTCATTAAAAAGCAAAATAGTTCAAAGAGCAGGTTTCTGAAGAAGAAAAAACATGTGAATTTAGTTAAGTATTTATCTTACTAATCTTTACTTGTTATGATTTAACTTAGTTCTAGTGTTTCTCTCCAGTTTGGACTATTTTTCTTTAGTAGTCAATTGATGGATATTTCAGATTCATAAGGAGTTATTCCTCTCTCTAGTACAACTAAGGAATTCAACTTTATAAAAAACAACTTTTCTGGCTACTTAAGTTCAACTTTCTGCTTCCTTGTACATTTGCCAATCAGTATATAGCTAGTATTGTTTTTATCAAACATATTAAAGTAAATAAAAGGACAACCAGAGTTTTTCCCTTTGGATTTTCTTTTCCTAGCCTTCATGCATCATCATTCATGAGAAAAAGCTGAGAAATCTTTTATCTTTAATGTACAAGTGATTCATATACTTAACCCCGAGGCTTTTTATCCACTGGAAAATTTTGAGTGTATTTACTGGGTTTTGCAACTAGTAATTTCTTTTCAGAAAAATTACCAGATACTAGCGAGTCTTTGGAATGTGCCAGTAATTGATATGTTACTCAGTTGCATCAAAACATTGATGAAGTTCGTGGTTAATAACATTTGCTTAGATAGAAGCTACTTTGAATTCAAAATTATTATATATGTATATATCTAGATATATATTTAGATATGTGTATCTATCTAGAAATAAATATATGCATCCTTTTCTTCTAAAGAGGATATTTTTGAACTCCTTTTAAAGCAAGAACTTATGCAAAGTTATAAAATATTTTGTCATTGTTCATTTATTTCAGTGCTAAACCAACTGACTTTGACTTTTTAAAAGTTATCGGAAAAGGCAGCTTTGGCAAGGTAAGAGTATTTCTGTCTTCTCGTACAGTGGAACAGTACTTAAGGAATGCAGGTCTTGTATGAGGGACCCACAGGACATTTCTGGTGTGAAGAATAGGGTGAAGTGACCTAAGGACAGTAGGCAGCAGGTGAGACAGGTTGATCAAGGGTGCTTCTTTGAAGATGGGCTGTTGAGCTGAGACAAATGAGCATGTATCTGAAAAACAGTTGGTGCAGGGAAGGAATGTAAAGATCCTGTGTATTCTCGTACAGCACCAGATCGGTCATGTTACTTGACACTATAGGAACACCAAGGAAGGACAATCACTTAAGTCAGGATTACTGGGAAAACATTGTAAATTAGTTTGTCACAATCATCAAATATGTTTAAGTATTTCAATACTCGAAAATGAATATTGCTGTGGTTTGGTGGCTAGTTTGTTTTCTGAATCCCCTTGTGACCATGTAATTAAATCCATGTGTGCTTATTAATTCACCAAATGTATACTGACAGTGTTTTGCTAATATAACCAACAGAAATTTAGAAGGATCCTACTCTTAGCAAACCTGTGTACTGTTACAATTCTAGAGAGAGTCTGACATTAAAAACAGGACCATTAACTGGGTATGATAGTACATGCATGTAACCCCAGCTGCTCAGAAGGTTTAGACAGAAGATTGTGAGTTTAAGGACAGCCTGAGCAATACGGCAAGATCCCATTGTAAAAACAATAACAGAGAGCACTATCTCTTTGAAGCTTTGTTTACACTCAGAATTCACCAAGATTTCATTCTTACATACAATATGAGGTGTAGGGTCACAGTTCCTTTTTTTTTCTTTGAGATAAGGTCTCATTTTTGTACTTCAGGCTGGTCCTGAACTCAGCCTTGAACTCACAGCAATCCTCCTGCTTCTGCCTCCTGAGTGCTGGGATTACAGGCGTGAGTCACCATGCCCGGCACTGTGGTAGGTGGTACTGATTGCTGCTGGGTGTGAGTCTCCACACCCAGCATTGTTGTATGTGGTTACTGGGGACTGAACCTGGGCCCTTGCACTTGCAAGGCAGGCCCTGGAACCACTGAGATAAATCCCTGGCCTCACAGTTCATTTTTTTAATATAAAGATATCTAGGTCTTACAGAATTTATAAAGAGACTGTTCTTTTCCTTTGAAGGGCCACCTTCATCATAAATCTAGTTTCTACATTTGGACAGATACATTTTTTTTAGGTTTAATTGCTTGTCTTTTTGTTTCTAGATTTTATATTTTGTTCTATTGTTCTGTTTATCTTGGTATTAGTGTCATTATCTTAATAGCTAAATCCTTTACTCTTTGTTTTTCTGTAAGACACTGTACTTAGCCCTTTCCTTTTTATACAAATGTTAAATTATTAGTTTTTGCATACATTTACGTAGAATTCTGTTGCAATTGTATTGAATCTAAACTAAAATATGAGTGTTTAGATTTAAGTGCAGTGTTGGCAATTTAAGTAAGTGGATTTGGGTTGCAGTTTGGACACTCTGCCTCTGAAAGGCTCCCCATTGCTGGTGAGTACCAATGATGGATGTGTTATCCATCCATCTGCTGCTGCTGACCAAAACATGCAGCACGTGTTTATACTTGTAAAACCTCGAATATATCTTGGGTGAGATCCTGTAGGTTTCTTCACATTTTTAAGAGTATCTGCATGCAGCTGGCCAATTCCAGAAACTCAGGGGTCCATGGTACTCTTCCTCTGAACTCTTCCAAATTATAAAATCTGTGAGACAAGACTAAATATAAAACAGCAATGCATTTTGATCACTTAAAAGTCATTTCTTACTTTTTGATACAGCCATTAAGATTACTGCCTCAGTATTTTTTAAGAACACAGTCCTGGAACACATATGCATAAACACACACAAAAACACAAAGATGTGTCAATCAGGTTAAATTTTAGCCTTTAAATTCAGTTTTAAAGAATCTCAGCAACACAGTGACAAAGAAATAGTGCCTGGCTATTCAAATAATGTTTTTTTAATTAAAATACCTAAGGAAAATAGAACTAGAGAAATAAATTCAATAGTTTTAATGTTCAGAACAAAACATACTATCTAGGTCCTTGTGGACTTTTCACAAAACTGAAGAGATATTATCTTATTGTCGAGTTAATTATTCCTATAAAAATACTGTATTTTTATTAATTTGTATAATCTTTATAACAGGTTCTTCTTGCAAAACGAAAACTGGATGGAAAATTTTATGCTGTCAAAGTGTTACAGAAAAAAGTAGTTCTCAATAGGAAAGAGGTAAATAGTTTTTGTTCCTTCTCAGCCCATTTTTTTTAATTAACCGAATTGTTTTCTGATGTTTAATACAAGTTGATCCTTTGCCTTTTTTTCCAGCAAAAACATATTATGGCTGAACGTAATGTTCTCTTGAAAAATGTGAAACATCCATTTTTGGTTGGATTACATTATTCTTTCCAAACAAGTGAAAAGCTTTATTTTGTTCTGGATTTTGTTAATGGAGGGGAGGTGAGTTTTATCATTGGTTTTCTAATATTGATAATTGTTAGAAAAAGAGCATGAAATAAAAAAGTTTTTCTTATAAGTTTTAAAAGGACAGTGCATTGTCAGTACCTGTTTGCTTAGTCGAAACAGTATTCAAGCAGCAAGCTAGAATGTAAGATATGAAGAGGTAAAATACAAAAGTTGTCAGACATATAGCTGGGACGATTTATAAAAGAAACAGGAAAATGCTACAGATTCCATCAATAGATTTGTTACAAAGCTTTATGGCAACATGACATGCTGAAATATTAGAATAAAAATGATTTATGATTTAGGTGATTGTTTCAACAGTTACATATAAAGATTCAGCCTGTCATTTCTCAAACGTACTCAAATGTATTAACCGGTGAAATAATCTAACAAAGAATCCTGTGCAGATGTTAGTTGGGAAGTGCTTCCTTGTATCACTGTCTTAGAGTTCACAGTCTGTTTTAGAATCTTCAAGACTTTGAGATCAGTCTTAAAGGATTTCTTTTCTTTTTTTTCTTTTATTCATTTTTGTGCTATCAGTGTTTGAATTTGCCAAGGATCTACATTCCTAGCCCAAACAAAGCATTTCCTGGGTTTTGTTTTGTTTTGTTTTGTTTTTTTGAGACAGGGTCTCACTTTATAGTTTAGGCTGACCCTGAGCTCACTACGTAGCCTAGGGAAGCCTCAAACTCAGCAGTCCTCTTTCCCCTACCTCCTGAGTGCTGGGATTACAGGCATGAGCTACCATGCCAGGCACTGTGGTATGTGATATTAATTGCTGGTGGGTGTGAGTCTCCACACCTGGCATTGTTGTATGTGGTTACTAACAAACTTGGGATCTTGTGCTTGCAAGGCAAGTGCCAGAACCACTGAGCTAAATCTCTGGCCCAAGAAAGCATTTCTTAAAAGAAAAATATTACCTGGCCAGGTGTGGTGGCACATATCCTATAATTCCAGCACTGAGAAGGCTGAAGCCGGAAGATCTCTGTGAATTCAAGGCTAACTGAACTGCTTAGTGAGACCCTGTCTCAAAACAAAGAAAGAAAAATATTCTTTTAATTTCATAATCTCCATTTTGTTTAAACTTAATTTACTAATATTCCTCAAAACTGATATAGAAGAATATTAAAATACACTTGAAGAAATGCTATTATGATAATAATGATAGTAATAGTTAAGACAGTATTAGATATGTGCCCAGCACTCTGGCTCATCATATTCCTTTTTTTTTACAACATTCTTACAAAAGACTAAGAAGCCTAGGCATGGATAAGCCAAGTAGCTTGCGGGAATCATACACTGTAGTTGAATTATTGGAGGCAGGAATTGAACTCGGGCATCAGGCAGTCAGATTCCAGATGCAGGGAGCTGACCATCCCATTTACCTACTTCTCAGCTTGTGTCTCTGCTTCATTTGATCCTTGACTGTGAATGACTAAAAGTTATTTTAATCGATACTGTCATTCTTTTACAAAGGAATTTTCTGTCCTCTAACTTCAGAGCAGAGAGAAGAAAATTGGCTGAAAGAATGAAGTAACATAGAATGCAGTAGTGGGCGGAGGAGTTGAATGGGACTTTTGGTAAACAAGGAAAGAAATAAAGATGAGGGGGAAAGATAGAAAGAAGCAGGCTGAGAATGGTTTCGTCTTTATTTCTGACCTCAAGAGTATCGGATAGGTTGAGTAACACAGTCTGCAAAGTCTTTAGCATAGTTCCCTTTTATTCACTAAGCAATCAGTGTAGCTATTAGTAGAAAGTCAGATTTTCATTTTAAGTTTTTTAGTATTAATATAGCAGGCAAAAGTGATTGAGAGATCAGTAAATAGAATATTATAGTAGTACAGGCCACAACTCATAAAAGCAATAGTAGGGGTAAGACGGAATAAGTATTCCAAAGATGCAGCAGAAGAGTTTATTTATTTGTTTAGTCCATCCATGGCCTACAGAACAATGTAACATTCTGGTGATCCCAGGATACTCCCATTAATCTCAGTCAGAATATATTATCACAGTCTTCCTGAAAACGTTAAGATTTTTTAAAATTGTCTTTGATAATTAGAGAGGTCAAATCAATTACACAGAAAAGAGATGAGCCAGAATTTCAAACCAACTCTGATTAGCTCTGGATCTTTCTTGTGTATAGTTCCTTTTGTGCTCTTGTGGCTTAGAGCACTGGAGAAAACACGGTAGCGGTAATAAGACAGAGTAAAAGAAGATATTGTAAAAGAGGATATTGCTCTGTAATAGACAAGCTAAATTTACTGACTTATAAAATAATTAAGAGCCGGGGATTTAGTTTAAGTGGTACTGCACTTACCTTGGAAGCATCAGGGCCTGAGTTCGATTCCCAGTACTTCAAAAAATAAAATAAAATACTTAAGAATAAACATCAGACAATAAATAGATCTTTGTAGTAAAAGCTCTCAGTAGAGATTGGGGCGAGAGATGTCTCTGTGGAAGACATTGACATACAGGTGGGGATTAAAATCATTAGAATGGATAAGTTACCTGACAAGGCTATTTGGAGAAAGGACAATGAACCAGGAGTAGTAATTCCATCATCTTTTCAGAGTCTAGAGTCAGAAAGACTCATAGAAGGAGCTCTCCCCAACAGGAGCAGATACAAGGAGATGTGACTGTCTTATAGTCCACAGGCCCAGTGCTAACTTCCCTGAGGCAGGTAAAACAATGGCCAAAGGACTGGTTGTATGAAATAAGTTAAGATTTAGAAAGTATGAGCACTGGAAAGTTCAGCTGCTCTTCATCTCAGCCAGTTGTTGCCACATTGAATTTAGACCTAACGGTGCCATGTCTCTCCTCCTTTTGTTTTATCTGTAAGAAAACAAAACTATCACTTTTTTTTAATCTCCCCACCCCTCCAAACCCCATAGTATGCAGGCATGGTGGTACATTCCCATAATCTTAGCACTCAAGGAGGCTGAGGCAGCAAGTTTGAGCCTACCATGGGAAACTTAGCAAGATTCTGTCTCCAAAAACAAACAAAAAAGGTAAAAAAGTATTAGGATATAGCTCAGTGCAAAGGCCTTGGTTTAAATATCCAGTACTAAAGATAATTTTGGGGGGCAGGGATATAAATGGTGGCACTGCACCTTCCGTTGCAAGCAGAAGGGCCCAAGTTTGATCCCTGGACTGGAAAAAAAAAAAACCCACAATTTTTTTTCCAGTAGTTAAATATCAATTCAGAAATTATTTAAATGGCAATTTGTCAGGACTGGAGATGTAGCAGTGAAAGGATATATACATGCCTGGCATCCACAGAGCCCTTGGTTTAGTTCCAAGTACTGGAAAAAAAAAATCTCTCTCAAGTATATTATATCTATGACTTAGGTTATATCTATTTTTCTGCTAGCCACTAGTATTTGTTGGTTTGTTTTTTTAATGAAAAGCACTCCATAAAAACCCAATAAGATAATCACATGGCAAAGACCACTAGTCTTTATTGATACGTCTAGAGTAGTAAAGATGCTGCCATATTGAGGACTGAGGAGTAAATTGGAGAAAATTGAATTAGCAAGTTGAACAAAAACATATGTTTTAAAAGAGAAAATGATATGGGTATTAGAAAAGGGAAGCTCATAGGTCTGTGCTTTGGTACCTGTGTATCTATTTGCAAAATACCTGAAATAATTTCTACCTTTGTACTTATTCAACGTGTTTAACACTCTGTTCCCATTCCCTCAATTTTGCAGCTATTTTTTCATTTACAAAGAGAACGATCCTTTCCTGAACACAGAGCAAGATTTTATGCAGCCGAAATTGCCAGTGCATTGGGTTACTTGCACTCCATCAAAATAGTGTACAGGTAAATTGCTTAAATATATTATATATAAGAATGTCTTTTTACTATTTTATTTCAGTATTACACAAGGGGTTTTCTTTTTTTCCTTTTCTTTTCATTTGACAGAGACTTGAAACCAGAAAATATTCTTTTGGATTCAATGGTAAGTATTGTCTTTTAAAAATCTGTTAGGTCTGGTTTTTTTTCTAAATGGTGGGAAAAAAGCCTTAAGCTTTCATACTGCATGACTGCACTTATGAAACATTCTCCAAATGACAGAACTACAGAGAACAGATTAGTGTTTGCAGTGGAACAGGGTCAAAGGGAGAGAGCACAAAGATAAAGGAGTAGTACAAGGAGTTCCTTTGTGATGAAACAGCTCTCCTTTGACGGTGGGTGTTACACGAATCTCTACATGTATAGTGAATAGAAGAACTACAGCACATATACACACACATCCTGCACATTTAACATGGTGAAACTGGATAGGTTTAGTAGTCTAGTTAAAGTGTCAGTTTCCCTTTTGATACTGTACTGTAGTGATACAAGACGTCAATGCTGGGGTAGTAGGTGAGGGCACAGGGGACTTTACTGCTTTTACAATTTCCTGTGTGTCTATAATTAATTTCAAAAATAAAAAGATTTTTAAGATTGTTGGTTTGTGTCCATGTATTGTTTTATCTTACTGTTCCCATATTTGTCAGGGACATGTTGTCTTAACAGACTTTGGCCTTTGTAAAGAAGGAATTGCTATCTCTGATACTACTACAACGTTTTGTGGGACACCAGAGGTAAGAAATATGTCTTGTCATTAACAGAAAAATTTCTAAATGTAAATATGAACCATACATTCCATACAAAATTGAAATGAGGAAAGTAGAATAAAAAAACTGTCATTTCAGCTTTCAGCCAGCTGGACATGTAGACAGTGAAGGACTTAACTGATTATTTTTCACTGAGATAGTTAAACCTATAGTTAGTTAAACCATAGTTATTTGAATAATCCCCAAAAAAGAAAAGTTATGCTTATTTGTTTTTAATATTGAAAGTTTACCGAAGGTTTAGCATTTGATTATATTTCTAATCCTTTTTGTTTTTTTGGTTTTTTAGACAGGGTCTCGCTTTGTAGTTCGGGCTGGCCCTGAGCTCAGCCTCAAACTTACATCACAGCAATCCTCCTGCCTCTGCCTCCCAACTAATCCTTTTTTTAAAAAAAAGTCAGAAATCAGTAAAAATGTCAGAAGGGAAGTATAATTGTAGTGAAGGTTGCACAGTACTGTAAATATGTTAATAGCCATTGGGTTGAAATGTAGGGTGTGTGTGTGTGAGAGAGAGAGAGAGAGTCAGTCCAGCTAGGCAATTGCTCTGTCGCTGAACTACATTTCCAGGATCCAAGAAGTTTGTTTGTTTGCTTTTTAGGCAGGTTCTTACCAGTTGCCCAGGTTGGATTCAAACTTGTGATCCTCCCACTTCAGCCTCTGGGGTACCTGGGATTACAGACAATGTACTACCACATTACAGATGTACTACCACATCTGGCATGACTGCCTTGATGTAGCTGTGGTTTGGTTTATATAAACCAAAGCAAATAGGGCAATATATTAACATTGCCTGTATCAGTGTAACAGTTTTACTGGTTTCTATTATGCTTTTCTATATGGTTGAAATATTTTTTATTTAAATATTTAACAGAAGAAAATAAAATAGTCGATATAAAAAACTCACAGATAAATTAACCTGTTTATCTCATTCTCAAGTCATCTATGAGAAGATGTATATCTTTTTTTATTTGTGACATTAGTTCCTACAGCTTCTTTAAAAGGCTTATTTTCTCTGTACATAAACACATACAAAGTTAGGTTATTCCATCCTATCCTAAGATATTTTTAAAGTAGTACATTGATCTTTGGTGCCATGTAATATTATCATTATTATGGAGTAATTACAAATACACTACTGAAAATGTAACTTTGGTTTGATCCCTGGCACCACAAAAGAAAAAAAGAAGGGAAAATATATGATAAAATGTTTTACATAAACTTTCTGATTAAGATCAGACAAAGTATCTGTTAGTAATAATTATCTTAAAATGTAGTTTTTCATTTCTTTCTTTCTTTGTAATCCTAGTTCTTGTACTTGTCACCTTTCAGTTTTGGTTTATGGTGAGAAGAAATCTGTGTGTGTGTGAATATGCAGTGCTTTTATAGTTAAGTCCTATAGTTTATAGAAAAGATACACAGGGTTTTTTGCTCATTTAAAATTTAATTGTGATCAGAAATTATTAAGCCTTTTTTATTTTTGTTGCCATTTCTCTGAGTCACATAAAAGGCTCAAGGGAAAAGTATCTCTTTGTAAGTACAAGGATGCTGTATATTTTGGAATCAGAAATTCAAATTCACTTATGTGTGAAATTGAGATGATTTTTTTAGCCACCTAACTTAAATATTTTTAAATAAGTTTGATGTTATGTCTGAAATAAAAAAGAAGTTCAGACTTTTTCTTTCACTGAAAAAAAAAACAATAGATTATAAATTACCACCTTAAGAATTTTTTATTACGCTGGTTCTGGTGTCATGCATCTTTATTCCCAGCTCCCTAGGAGGCTGAGGAAGGAGGATCACTTGAGCCCAGGAATTTCAGTCAGTAGGATAAGCCCCAATCTCAAAAAAAAAAAGAAAAAGAAAAAAATTACTTCTTCAAGGAAAAAACATTATAAATTATGATCAAATAAACATAAAAATATTCTGATAAAAGACTGTGTCTCAAAATGCCTACTTTAAGGTCTCAGTATTCTAGATCCTGCCTTTGCTTTGTTTTAATATGATGATGTCACTGGATAGCAGGTTTCTGAAAAGGATTGAGGGCCTCAACTCACCTCTAGAGGAGTTTGTCAACCATCATCACAGAAAAGCATTTCGGGGTGTGTTAGTGTGAGCCATAAGCACGGTTAGAATGTATGAGAAAATAGTGACTTAAGCTTGAGGACCTGCCTGGGACACAGCTCTGATAAAGAGGTTCAGACAGAGTGTTTACAAAATATCAGACCAGCTTTTATGGATTTGCTAGGATGGGCTCATCTGGTTGATCATTATCTTGGGTTCAGGCTTGCAGTATGGTCCTGGGGAAAGTCCTTATTGCATAAGAGGATAGTTCAGTCTCCTTGAGATGATTATTTCTGCTTGAGGTAGTTTGAGTTTTGTGAAGTCTGTGCTGGGATCCAGATGACTCTAGGTTTAAAGCAATGACTACAGACTGCTGGTCACTCACTGATGATTGAGTGTCACTTGTAGTCTCTTCTCTGGGTGTTCTCCGTCTTAAAGAAGGATAAGATGGGTTAAAGAAGGATAAGATGGGTTATGTAAATTTAGAGCTAATCAAGTTTACCAGCCTTTACACTGCTGTCCTTTGACAGGCCTATAGGTACAGCTGAGCAAGGATCAGACCTAGTTTTATGGTAATAAATGAAGATCACTGTTTTGGTGGGGGGTTGGTTTTTAGTTACCTATTAGTCATCTATAAGCCGCAATTAATATTCACTAATTTTTAACAAAAGGTGCATTTAGGTTCATAACTGCCTCAAAAGAAAATACAGATCATCGTTTTAATGAATAATAGGTCCTGTGTCCCTCTCGTGAGCTCTGACTTGTCATTAACACAGAATTTTTGTTAAATTTCTCAGTTATTCCCAAATTTTACCATTTTCCTGTTGCTGTGTTTCATTCCTTTCTACAGTACCTTGCACCTGAAGTAATCAGGAAACAGCCCTATGACAACACTGTGGATTGGTGGTGCCTCGGTGCTGTTCTGTATGAAATGCTCTATGGATTGGTACGCGTTTCCAGTCTTTGGTTCTTACTCCAGTACATTAACATTGTTTTGGCGCACGGTCTTTCTCACTCTGTAACATCTCACAGACACTTAGATAACACAACAGTGATCATCTCTGTAAATGAATCTAGAAATTAGAAATATGTACAATAAGAAAAACTTCATTTTGTTACCAGTTTTTAAAAGTAATACAATTACTCTGTCATACTGAAACTACATTAGGTATTTTCATTCCACTGCCAATTTTAGAAATACAGTAGACACCTAGTTATATCATTAAAATGATTTGTTTTCAGTTTACTCCAACTTCTATGTAATTTTTAAAAGATGGTAAGGAAAAAGATTTTTGCATTTATCAGCATGCTGCTGTATTTCAAAAGACAATATCGTTTTGTTATGTTTTGTTTTTATAGGATTTAATATACTATGGCTTAGCTTTAAAAAAAAATCACTAGAGGGCCGGGGAGTTAGCTCAGTGGTTCCGGCGCCTGTCTTGCAAGCGCAAGGGCCCCGGTTCGATTCCCCGGTAACCACATAACAATACTGGGTGTGGAGACTCAACCCAGCAGCAACCAGTACCACATACCACAGTGCCGGGCGTGGTGGCTCACGCCTGTAATCCCAGCACTCGGGAGGCAGAGGCAGGAGGATTGTGATGTGAGTTTGAGGCTGAGCTCGGGGCCAGCCTGAACCACAAAAAAGCGAGACCCT